>SCDY01000612.1:0-53047 GCA_004143825.1 Drosophila micromelanica
TTATTAAGTGCCGAGAGTTTGTGTGTATGTGTTAAATGCTGGGTTCAGGGTATCTCCTAGTCGGGAGGTCCCGACTAGAGCAATCTTACTTGTTTTATTAAGAGTTCATATTAGTATTTTTTGTTATACCCAAAAAAAGGTTATTGTCTAAAACTGTCAAAAAAATATTGTAGATAGTCTTTATTATATTCAGGTCTAAGGAAAATATAAATGAATTATAGGAACTTAATACATTTTTGAAGTATATTTCTGACCTGAAATTAACTTTTTATATTTTCCGATAAACAATAAAAAATTTAATAGTAAATATATTTTAATAAGTAATCAAATCCACATTGAATATCGCCCCATTTCAACTGGGCTCAATTCGTTTAATATCAATTTCGTTCACATTCTAAAATTTTTTTTCAATTACAAATTGCAAAGGCGTTCCAAACTTTGAAATCATTTCCCTTTGTTTGCAGATACATGACTCTATATCAGCACGTACAAATAGCTTCATTGACGTCATCGAGAATAGAAAAAATGAAAATGTATCTGGAAATATCCAAAAACATAATGTCAGAGCTCTTATCTGTCACGTAGACAAGTGAAACATATTTTATGAAGAGAACATAAACAACATTTCATATCATCGACAAGTTGTACCAGCTACTCAATGCTGTGGAATGCAAGACGTCATAACAATGCCTAAGATGCACTAAGCATGTGCATAAACATTTGGAAAGATCTGCTTTAATCGTAAAACTGAAACCCAATACCAAAAAACCAATTAGAAGCCAATGCAATTTGAGTTTTATATCTTTTCTTGTATTTTGTTTTTTTTTTTTTAAAGCTGTCATTTTCTATCACAATAACTTAAGAACTAATGGAAGCGCTGGGATCGCTGAGATGAGTTTGAGTTAAGATTAAGTACGATGCTGCTGCTGCTAATGGTACTGCTATCACAATGTTGTCTGCATTTAAAGCTTGTTTTTGTTGGATGATTTTAGGAGCTTAAGCCTGGGCCCAACGATCCTGGTACTGCATGAACGGATGCTGTTGGCTGGAGTAGCAGTAGGCGGGCTGCAGCAGATCCGCATCAACGCTGGCAACCGGCTGCAGATTGGTTGTCCAGAAGAAGGTGCCGGCCTCGGTGCGTGCAAAGCGTACAGGCACATAGATGTCCTCCTCGGTGTTCAGCTCTTGCTCTTGCACCAGCTGAGCGAGTTTCTCGTTGGCGGCGTTCTCATCGATTTCGGCATAATAAACCTCCTCGACCTCAGCATTGCGCATATTGTCCATCGATTCGAGTGATTCCAGTGAGTTCTGGCGGCGATGGTGTTTCTGTTGCTGTTGCTGTTTCTGTTGCTTCTTGAAGAACGTCTTCAAGACTTGCTTAATGCTGTAGCTGGGCTTCATTTTGTTGCTGTTATTGTTGTTGTTGTTGATGGCGACTTGTTGGCACATATTTGAATTTGAAATGGAAAAGCGTGTGTGTTGCTTGAAACGCTGACGATGTCAGAATGATTTCCCAACCGAAAGACAACCGCTTTTATAGCTCTCCGCTCAGCTCAGCTCGGCGGTAGCGCAGCCAAACAAAATGCATTTCCTGTGGCACACACACACACACACACACGCACACAGAGGCACACAAGCGAAAGAAGGGAGAGAGAGAGACACAGTTAAGGAAACGTAGAAAGACCCTCCGACAAACACGCGTACGTGGTACGCACCTCACCCTCAGCGAGAGAGATAAGCTGGTTATAGCTGGCGAGCGAATAAGCGAGCGAGAACCTGAAATTTGAGGCTCTGTTAAGGGTACTGCAGGTAGCCAGAGACGAGCCTGTTTCCCTGTGTGTAGGAAGTGGCGAGTGGAGCGAGTGAGCCGCCAAGGAAACGTAAACGTACCCCCGATCCACACAATTCAAAAACAGAAGAGAAGAAAAAATTGAAAAAAAGTGCAACTGTTCAGGCTATACGAAGTGTGGGAAACAATTTTTCGGTGCCCTAAAATTTTAAGGAAATGTATTCAAGTGGCTCTGAATAACAACAGGCAGGTGTTCCTTGGTAAAATTTCTCACGACTCGAAGGAAGACAGGACTCGACGTGCAATACAACACTCATACACACACACATAGAGATATTTGTGGATGGGATCATACGGTTAAAAGGAGTGCAAATTGTTGTCCTAATGGGCAATCAACATAAAGACCGTACCCAGGGGATATCTGTTCCCAAAAGAAGAGAAATGAAATAAAAATAATAAAGCCTGCATTCCCACGGATTGCCACAACATTCGTCCTGCGGTCCTGCTATTTATATTTGTATGGGCATTTCAAATCACTTGTTATGCCGTTTTGATTTCCAACTTTCCCACACGGATTTTTATGTGGTGGAACTCGAGCTCGAACTCCGAACCTGAACTCGAACTCGAACCCTCCAGCAATAAATGTGGCTGCCACTTGTCTTCGATTTCGTTATAAATGCGCCCTTATTTGACGCTGACGCTCCCTTGTGAAATCTTATAGATATTTTAATTAATTTTTTTTTTTTCTTGCTTTCCATTTATAAGTCGAGTCTATAAGCGAGTCTAAAGTGTGTGTGAAGCACGCTGGCTGTTGTTTGGGATTAATGTTGCAATAGGCGCGTATCTTTAAGATACTTTTTTTTAACGACATTGATGCCAGCCCGGGGGGTTTCGTTTTGGTCTCTGTTTATGTTATCGTTGCAGCTAATGGATTGAGTGCCAGCCCGACAATGTTTATCAGAATGAGAAGAGTTGAGAGTGGAGCGCCTGCATGTGTCATTTAGTGGGTACTTGGGGGGATTTTAAAGCAGAGGGCATTGACAGCTTACACTTCAGCTCTTGGGGGTGCAGTTGGCCTTTTTTTTAAATATTTCATTTTACTTTTTGTAAAGTCTTGTCCCAGGCTTTGTGGTAATATGATATGTGTACTTGAGCAACTGAAGCCTCCAGCGGTCTCAAGATAATGGGCAACGTGCCAAGAGCTCGCATGTGTGTGTACACAGACAGCGCAAACAGTGCATCATAAAAGCGAGCCACCATTCACGAAAGAGTTGGCCGAAAGTTGACGATGGCCTGGCCGGGTCAGCCAAAGAGAGAGAGAGAGATAGATCGAGAGAGAGAGGGGGTGGTGTGATGTGTGTGGGGCGTGCCGGGTCTTTAATGTGATCTTAGCGAGTATGTGCTGGCATCCACAGCAGCCACAGACGCAGACGCAGCCTCGCTTTGGCGGATGGCAAACTGGTTTTAAGTCAGCCAAGTTGCGACCATGGCTACAACTAAACACACACACACACACAGATGCACACGGGAGACACTCAACGGTTGGGGTATGACGAACAAATGTGTAAAGTATTAAAAAGACTAAAAAGAGACCAACAAAAAAAGAAAAAACAAAAAAAAAAAAACAAAAGCGTCGACCGCATCCTAAACAGCGGCCAGCAAAGACTTGCCAAACAACAACAGCAACAACAGCAACAACAACAACGTGGGGCAACAACAGCAGCGGCAACGAGCCAGCCCCAACCAATCTTTTCAAGTTGATCCCCATCAAGATATTATTTGACAGCAATGAAACGACTGGCACGAGTTTGTTTCCCACGGTCTGGCACTGCGCATGTGTGCGTACCTTGTCGAGTATCTGTGTGTGCCAGCCTTTTGTCGGTATGGATGGGCTGCCGCTGTCTCTGTGTGGGTTGCTGGCGGCGTTATGGAGCTGTCGGTGCGGTGCGGCGCACCACGCGGGGGGGCAGCCCCGCTGAACACATTGCTGACGCTGCTGGCTCTGACTGTGGCTCTGGCTGTGGCTGCTTTTCGCGGCGCAATAAAGTTGAAAGCGCACTGTTGGATATAAATTAATTCAACAACACGCTATAGTTGTTGTTGCTGTTGTTGCTGCCCGGCTTGGTCTCTGGGCTTGGGCCTGTGCCTGTGCCTGTGCACGCTCTCGTGCTGTTGTTGTTGGCCCAAAGTTGGTCGCCGGCGCAGCGGGGGCACTAAAATTCGCGCGTGCGTATGCCATCGATAAAAAAAATAAAAATTGTTTTACAAAAATGAAAAAATAAAATTGCAAAAAAGAAAAACGACCAAAGCGGGAGAAATGAGGTCTTCGCTGTGCTTGTGCCGAGAATCAAAGAGTGTGTGTGTGTGTGTGTGTGTGTGTGTGTGTGTGTGTGTGTGTGTGTGTGTGTGTGTGTGTGTGTGTGCGTGAGTGGGCATTTAAGTTGGTTTTGGGCGACTATGAGGAATGCGCTACGCATTTAGAGGGGCATATTGCAAAATTATGTTGCGTATGAGTCATGCGAAATTTAATTGGACTCTTGGGCTGAGCTGTGAATTTTAATTAAATTCCCTCTGGGTCGAGTTTGTAGCTAATTATAAGTATATAATCTATACTTAAAAGTAAATAAAATAAAGTGCTTTAAAAAACAACATATTTACGGTTTTTTTTTTTTTAAATCAATTATATTTTTGGAATTCTGGCCTTGTATTTATAAATAAACGAAAAATGCTAATCTAATAATTTGCAATTAATTTGACATTTAAAAATGATTACAATGCTTGGTTGTAGTATTGATTTATTTATTTATATATATTGTATACAATTTATTTTTGTTATAAAATTTTTAGGCTCCCTTAAGCTCTATTAAAAAAATCAAACCAATAATTAATAATGACACATACAAATTAATTTTCAACCAAATAAATAGAAATATTCTTAAAAAAGAGAAAGATTTTAATCAACTTAATATTTAATAATTATATTACAGCTGGTACATATTGAATACAATATAAATTATAGATGGTTCTAAATACTTAGACTTTATTTAGACAACTGAGCAATGGGAAGAAAATTGTTGATATATACATTAAATATCCTAGAAATATATATTATAATATATATTTTGTTTAATTTTTGTTTAGCACATTTCACATCTAATATTCGTGGTTCAAGAGAAGCAACCCTCATGAAATCGAACCCAATTCGACCCCTATATATTTTTATTTTTAAACATAGTCCATGTTTTACAACACTAACAATCACACACTTTTCACTCTCAATCCAATTAGCCGTTTCCGGAGCAGGCAGCTTTTTAGTGGCAGCGCGCGCGCCTCATTTAACGGACCAACCAACCAAAAACAACAACAACAGCAACAGGCGGACAAAATGAAGATGAGGCTGTTAACATTTGTTAACTGTAGCTCATTTGAAATGCGTACAAAACGCCAACTTAATTTGTCTTGTGCCCCGTTTACTGTTGTTGTTGTTGTTGTTGTTTGTTTGTTTTTTTTTGTTTGGCGCTGATGATGCGCCACTTGTGTTGTCATATTCATTGTGATTTCGTCGCTGCGGCACTTCTAATTAAGTGTTGTGAAATTCGAGCTGTGAGATTTAGATACATATGTACATACATTTGTATGTATGCGTGTACAGAAAAATGTGCTATTATTGTGAATTGTGAATGAATCAGAGATTAAAGCCGTGCTAAATATAAATATGTGCTAAAAAGTTCAAATCACTCGTGACGTGACAAAAGCCTCAAACACCCCACGAGCCACATACAGCCAATAACAAAAACAACAACAACAACAACAGCATTTATAGCGTGTGCTAACAACACCAACAACAATAACAACAACGAGTCGAAACTGACTTTCGCGCACACGTCGCATAAAATGCTTTGCCTCTTGCCCAGTCAAGCCGGTAATTGTCTACAAATGGTAGAAGTAGTCCGAGCCATAAGCCAAAAATAAAACAAAAAAAAACACACACACACAGAGATATAGTGGTAGATCCCAAAGCCCGAGCAGTGGCCGTCGCAATGGGCAATCAAGAATAATCATGTAAACGAAAAGCGTAATGCTTGGCCCACGAAGCCCACGATCCCAATCAATGATCCATAAAGCGTTAAAAAAATACATACATACAAACAACAACAACAACAACAAAAAACTGCTGCGCGATGACGATTCCACAATTATCAGCGTGCCATAAGCTACTGCAAGGGTGAAGGCGAAGGCGAAGAAGGCACATGGCAAGAGAGAGAGAGGAGAGAAGAGACCCCAGCCAGGCACCAGCAGCCTCTAGGTTCGAGCTCGAGTCCAAATACACCCGGCCACATACAAATGAATTGAAATGCAAACATCTTGTTATGGATGGAAGGCATGTGCTCGCTTGGCTGCCGCACTGCCACAGTCGGAGCTCTTAAGGCGGGCCGTCAGGCGGACAAATGGACGGACTGCCGAAAGACCCCAAGCATGCACAATCAGAAGAAGTCAGGCCGGGCAGGCAGTCAGCCGTCGTCGTCGTGGAAATCGGCTGCGAAACAGTTTCCCACGGTATAACAATCACAACTCACACAACCGCACACACACATACTCACACACACACACACATGCACGCAGCCAGATAGAGGCGCAGCCGCAGCTCAAGTCATTTTATTGCCCTCATACAACCCGGTTGAAAGAGCGAGAGCGAGCGAGTTTTTTGTTTTTGTTTTTCATTTATATTTTTCTTTTTTCTGTGTTGTCTGAGCACACACAGCGCATACGTAAACAGAAGCCAGCAGCGGGCGCAGCGCGTGCGAGCGAGAGGGCAACATTCGAGTTGGGTCGCGCACGAGGCAAAATGCGCATCTCGCTCGCACTCGATGCGGCAGCGCAGCGCGAGGCGAGCCTATAAAAAGCACGACGCAAACAGCAAACTGATTCATTCAAAGCGACGACTTTGCAGCGTGCGCAGCACAAGAAATTTAGAGAGAGAACATTTTGTAAGCGACTGTGGATTACGCGTCAAATATCGTTTAGAGAATAAAATGGTGCTGGAAATGGAAATGTCGAAGACATATCAATATCGTAAGGTGATGAAGCCAATGTTGGAGCGCAAGCGACGGGCACGCATCAACAAGTGCCTGGACGAGCTGAAAGACATCATGGTGGAGTGTTTGACCCAGGAGGGTGAGCACATTACGCGCCTGGAGAAGGCCGACATACTCGAACTGACCGTGGAGCACATGAAGAAGCTGCGCGCCCAAAAGCAGCTGCGTCTCGGCAGCAGTTCGAATGTCAGCGGCGGCGGCGGCGGCGGCGGCGGCGGTGATGCGAAGCTAAGCATTGCCGAGAGCTTTCGTGCCGGCTATGTGCATGCCGCCAATGAGGTGTCCAAAACGTTGGCGGCGGTGCCCGGCGTCAGCGTTGATCTTGGCACGCAGCTAATGAGTCATCTTGGCCACCGACTCAACTATTTGCAAGTGGTGGTGCCCACGCTGCCCATTGTGCAGGCCACAGATGAGCTGACCAGCAGCAGCAGCAGTCCCAGTCCCGCTCTGGTGACGCCGCCACCCTCGGAATGCGGCAGCGCCAGCGGCAGTTGCAGTCCGGCACCCAGCGAGGCCAGCACCAGCTCCAACAGCACTGGACCCATGTGGCGTCCCTGGTGAATGCATTTGCTGGCGGCAGCCTTGAGGCACAAGGCGTTGACAACTTTAACCTACCGGACAGCTGGACAGCTGTTCGCACTGGCGCGCTGGATTGGAAACCGTGCGCCGGCAGCTCCACCTCCATCCTCCCCCTCCACTCTGATAGAGCCGACAACATGGCTAAAGAGTGCAGCTACATTTCTTGTGTACCCAGAGCAATCAAATCAAAATAAAAAATATATATTTTAATATAAAAAAAAAGAAAAAGAAAATGAATCGAATATTTCTTTGAACTCGAGTTTCAGCGATTGAATTTCATCAGTATTTTCCAGCGATAAGCACAATCATCAATGAAGCCCTTCCGGAGGCGACAGCCATATAATTAGCTCCATAGAAATCCAAAATCAAAACCGCAGCCGGAAGTCGCTAAATATTTTCCCACACTCGGCCTCTCCATTTGGCCTCATTTAATGACGGTTCGTTCTCAGTTCTCTGATTCCGACTTCATTCAGCTTCGCCGCCGGCCACAAATGCGGGGCCTTTTGCGCCGGCGCTGCTCCGGCAATTAAATAATAAAAAAAGCAAAAAAAATAAAAACATTATATATATGTGTATGTATGTATGTATACAGCAACTAAATTCTAGGAAACGTCATTTATTACAAGTTTTTGAGTGTGAGAACCGCTCGGTTCGCCTGTCAATGGTTCGCATTGTTGTTGTTGTTGTTCTTGTTGTAGCTTTGACAGCTTTAACTGCGCTTGACCGTTTGGCACATGCGCCAGGGCCGCCAGCTGGACAGACGGACAGACCTCCAGACATCGCAAATTAAGGTCCGCGACCGCGACCGGACCGGGCACTTAAAACTTCGTCATGTATTGGTATTGGTATCGGCAAATGAGAATGTGTGTGTGTATGTGTGTGTGTGTGTGTGTGTGTGTGTGTGTGTGTGTGTGTGTGTGTGTGTGTGTGTGTGTGCGTGTGTGTGCGGTTTGGTTACGGAACTTCAAATTGAACGCTTTTGTGTCTGGTGTGGACAACTGTGATGATGACTGCTACTCTCCACTGATGTTGATTGCTGCTAATCTTTGCCAAATGTGATTAGTCACGTAACATTGGCACGGCGACCTATGTAGCTCTTTTTTATATATAGTATATGTTTTTTATACACACACACTCATAAACACGCATAAAGATATACACCTTTCATATTAAGCGCTTCGTGTTTTTTTTTTTGGTCAAGCTTGAAGAAACGAAAATTGCAAGAGGACCATTAAAGAACTTGCCTTGGCAGATTATTTCGGAAAGTGCGGTCAAAAATTAGTAAGCTTATGATGATATTTTAATGACGCTCAAGTGAGGATGTTATGTGGAGGAAAATAATAAAATTTATAAAAAAATATACAAAATTAAAATTTGGTCAAAAGACAGGCCTAACTGTTAATTAGGCTTTAGAAATCTTTGTACTAAATTTCCTTTACGCACAATATGTCATACACACATACATATGTATGTACATCGTTAAAATAGTCATACTAAAAGAAAATTTAAAAAATATTTACACGCATTCTTAAATATTTTGTTATCGTACAATTCGAAAACATATTTAGTAAAAAAATGTATACTATTAATAGTATTTACATTGTCTTTGGAGACACTATTGTTGTTATATTCATACGGTTCAATGCTATTATTTTAGGTTTTTTATTTTCTTGAGGCCTTAAGTTATATAGGTGTTAAAAATAATATAAAAAAATAATATTTTTGCATCATCTATCTATATCATATGTACTCTCTTTAGTTTACAATAAGTTGCCAACAAATAGCGAACCTTGATGCTTGTTTACCCCATCATATAAAGTTGACAATGATGATAATGATATTATTGTATGTGGGGCAATAACTAACGTTACAATTGAAGCGACTTGAACGGTTTATAAGCGTCTTAAAATAGCAAATAAAAAACCAAAAAATTTTGAAACCAAATATAAATTACGTTAAGAAAAAAAGTACAGTTCGATGCGGTACAGTACATCACATGACCTCTGAGTGTTGGCCCCACACTAATTCCATTCGATTCGAAGCCATTCCATTCACATTCACATTCACTCTGGCAACTGCAGTTGATGCCGCTTGCTGCCGAAGCTGCCCCGGGGCCAGGCAGTGCCACCTACTGCAGTCATAATACACACACGCCGCAAAATTTAATGCAGCCATATTAAAGTAAGCGCAAGACCACCACTTAATAAAAAATAAAAAAAATAAAATAAAAATACAGAAAAAAAATAAAACCGGCCAACCCAACCGATCGAGCGGGCGCTGGCATCATTGAGATGAGCCTCAGTGTCTGCTTGTGGCAGGGGGTGGTGTGGGGTGGCCATGCAACAACTCGTGCCAGCATCTCCAACACACACACACGTACAGAGAGACCCACTCTGGGCAGCGCTTGTCCAGTGGCAACGTGCGCGTGTGCCAATGCAGTGTAACAACATCCCATATTAAAGATATTACAGACTCAATAGCACACCATATAAGTGTGTCTCGGCTGTGCCGCACACTCGCCACCTCTCTTGCTTTCCCTCTCTGTCTCTCTCACACTCGCTCTCTCGCTCTGGCCATAAACAAAGTAAATTGAGTTCGTTCGACAAAACGCTGGAGAGCCGCGCATGCGCCGCACCACGGGCTGCCGTCGCTGGCCAACTCGGCCCCTACCCCTTTTTATTCGGCTGTGGTCTCTTAACGATCGTGTGTCCACAGTCATTACAATGTTGTTGGCCAATGCGACGTCGCGACTTGCGACTTGCGACTTGCGACGTTGACTTTGCCGCACACTTACCGCACGCTGCTTTTCTCTTTCAAGTCGCAGCAGCGGCCTCCTCGCTCCTCGGTCGTGATCTTGCCCGTAAGTGGTATTGTATCTTGAATTCAAAAATACGTACAGCAGGGACAACGACACACACACACCAACACACCTAGAGACGGACACACCAATACACACACAAACACACACCCTATACACACTTACATATAAAAAAAGGGCAGGTGTGTCGATCGTGTGAGAACCACGTTCCAAACCATTTTCTCACGATCTTCGCTTCTGATATTTTTTTGTACAGCGCCCCGTCCCTTCCCTTCGTGCCGTCTGTCTGTCCGACAGTCTATTTGCTGTGTGTGCGTGCGCTGGGGCCCTTCAAGTGATTCGTATGCAGTTTGTGTATTGTAGATTTTTAATGACTTGGGCCTGCGTTCGAGCGTCGAACGTCGAACGTCGAGCAGATCTTTGAGCGTTTCGGAGTTTTGGGATTCGGTTTCGGTTACGTCGCAACACATTCGTTCATCATTCATCGGGTTTACCTTTAAGATTAAGTATCTTTTGTAGCTGCATTCATTTCCTTTTGCCTTCGCCTTAGCCTCAGCCTCAACCTCAGCCTCAGCTATTGCCTTTGCCTTTGCCTTGTGCCATATTCTGCTTATTGTCCATTGTCGTCGCTGGATGTGCATCTTGTTGCCGTTGTCGTTGTCGTTGTTGCCGCTGTTGTTGTTGTGTTGCCATGCCACAATTATGCTGCCTAGGGATGGGCAAGGATCAACATTCATTTGCGATTTTTTACGCGTTTTTGTGCTAAACTTATGCAAATTTTACTGCGGATTGAAGTTGTAAAATAGATTTTAATATTTATTATTTTTTATATTACATTATATTTATATAATCAAAGTAAAAAAAATTAATAAAAACAAAGAAATATATTTATAATTGAAATAAAAATATAAAAATAAATTCTTTAAAGTACAAATTATCAATAATAATTTATGCAAAACTTTGGTTTTATAAAATAATTATTAGCTAGCTTAATGTAAACAAATATATTAATACAGTTTGTATTATTTTCTATTTAATTGCTTTAACTACAACAGTATATAACTTTCTTTTTCATAAAAAATATATAAACATACTTTTTTTATAGACCAGATAAATATGGTTTAAAAATTAAATTTGTAATTTTTGACGTGATTTCTATTTTTTCAATAAATAAAATATTTAAATAAATACAGTTACTATATTTTCATTTTAACAATAATTTTTGTTTAGATCACTTGGGTCACACTACTTAAATTCCACTTAATTTCACTATAATCTGAAATCTTGAGATTGTTGCTGCTGATCAAGGCCACATTTCTGCATCCCTAGAGGTGCCCTCATAATTTCCATGTTGCCTCGGCTATTTTATGTGGCTGTCTTTAACTTCATTGATTGTTAACAGCTCAGGCGACGGGGCTACTGGTCTTGTTGGAGCGGCACCATCAGCAGATATCCGAATGATGCGGGCTAACCAAAATTGATATCCTGTCGTTGGTCGAGTTGTGGATCGCCCTAGGGCAGAGCAATCATTTACCTTTACCTGAATGTCAGACAGACAGCCCAAGCAATTACATATATGTATTGCCTTGACCATTGTGCGCACGATTTTCTAGCCGAGTGCCCAAAAAGGATGGTTAACGATTGGAGGTTGGCCGGAGGGCTGTACGAGAATGACTCGATCCTTTTCTGCTTTTGTTTGAGACTTTAGAGTTTTGTGAACGACATTGTCGTAACTCGATTAGACACGCCGAGAGATAAGTCTCTAATTTTTTATGTTGCCCGATCTTATTGTGTGCACACGTGTTCAAGGGTGCCCTGTGGACCCTGGTCCCTGGTCGCGTCGGTAGCCTCGTAACGGACATTGATTTTACTTTTCTTTTTTTTCTTTTTTTGTTTTCTTCCTTTTCGGCCTTGGCATTGTTTTCGCTTTCTTTTGTTGTGAGATTTTTATTTTTAGTCCGTCGATCCGTAACAATAAGAAAGAGCAGAAAATTACAACGAATTCAGTTGGGTTCGATCAAAATGTAGCAGCAATTTAGGCACATTTCCGCTACTCTTTGGACATTCAAATACTCTTTGGACAGTTTCCAAGAAATTGTTTGACCAATTGGATGGGCGAATATTGCATACTAATAAGGAGTTATTTTCAAATGATGAGTGAATGAAAACATTTGTGGGTATTTCAATTTTTTCTATATAATTTATTATTATTATTAGTTATCACATGAACTGCGCCTCGGTTAAAGCTTTCTTTTTTTGTTTAACTTAAAACTAAGTATGAGTCAATGGGGGGATTTGTTTCCCCCAACGACTTGGAAGACTTTTACTAAGCATAATTCTCATTCTTCTACTCTCTCGGTTTCTCATTGTTGTTTTTACCATGGCCGCCAGACATTCTCCTTATCCTCGCTGTCTGCTACCTCGTCCATTTTGCTGAGATTGCTGGAGCAAGTGGTTAGCAGATGTTCGCTGGCCACGCTCGAGTTGGGGCTGCCGGCATAGCTGGAGATGGGCGAAATCGGAACCGAGTAGCTTTCCCGGCTGGCAATGTGCACGGATAGCGGCGCCGTCACCGGCAGCGTCTCCTTCACAGCGGGCTGCAGTTGATTCAGTCGCTGGCCCAAATGCGTCATCAGTTGTGTGCCCAGGCTGACGTTCATGCCGGGCAGTTGGGAGAGCGATCGGGAGACCTCGTTGACAGCGTGTATGTAGCCGGAGCGGAAGCCTTCGGCGGGCGTAAGTGTTTCGGCGGCGCCATTGGCGCGTTTGTGCTGGCGCTGTTGCTTCATCTTCTGCAGATGGGTGACGGTCAGCTCGAGTATGTCCGCCTTTTCCAGGCGTGTCACATGCTCGCCCTCCGACTCTAGTGTGGCGACCATCAGATCCTTCAGCTCGTCCAGGCATTTATTGATGCGTGCGCGTCGCTTGCGCTCCAGCAGCGGCTTCATCACCTTGCGGTATTGGTACGTCTTGGACATCTCCGATATTTGTGCCGCAGACATTTTGTATAGTGTAATTTAATATTTGGTATTTTGGTATTGGGCTGCTTTTGGCTGAGCTGTTGCTGCTCTGAGTGTGCAAGACGTTCTGTGTCGCTGACTCGCCAAGCCGCTGCCTTTTATAGCCGGTCAGCCAAAAACAACCCCCAAACGAATAATTCTGGTCTCGTTCTTGGACTCAGACTCAGACTCGGCCTCGGTCTCGGTCTCCGACTCGGCTGTGCTGGCATTTCGTGCAGCGTGTGCTGGCATGAGGGTTGATCAGCGACCCTTCCGCTGTTTCTTATTGTTCGCTCGCTTTCTTATTATGTTGGGCACCCTTATCATCAGCGGGCCAGGGAGCGCAGGATCGCTGCAGGATCGTTGCCTTTGTGTGCTTTGCCAGTATCGTGGGAAACACTTTCCTCCTTGGTTTCTCACACCAATATATGCTGACGCTCACCTGCTCACCAATGGGCAACCAAGCGCAGCCCAAGCCATTGCTCCGCCTGGCCATGGGAATTTTTGAGTTTTTGCAGTTTGTGGCGCAGCTGGCATTTCTAGATTTGTGTTATGATTTGGCTCAAGTATATGGGCGAGCGAAAGGATAACGAACTGCACGATTCTTGCCATCTCATTTGTGCCCGTTGGCGTGGGAACGAACCCAGCCAGGAGCAACACATTTTGCTGGGGCGTTTCATTTAGGCGGAGCGACAGCACTTCCTGTTTGTGCATTGGTATTCCGTTTCGGCTCGTCCTGCACTTGTTTGGCCGGCATTGTGCCGGTTCTGATCCTGTGGGAACATTGCTCGTGTGCGACGAGTGTGCTTAATGTGTGTTCCCGTTGTTTTACTCCTGCTCCTGTAAGCAAGTCGAGGTCGGGCCGGGGCCAAGCGATGCTGTTCGATGATCGACTCGACTCTTGCCTCAGCTCGTTACTCGCGTGTGGCGCACGGTGGACACACTTTCGACTTCTTGACTCTCGACTCAAGTCGGGCGCGTTCCAGTCTCTTGTAATTGGGCTCTGAAGTTTGGGTGTGCGTTCGTATTGGGTGAACAACTGCATGTAAATTTGAATGCGGTTTTTGGGGTGTGGATTGAATGATTATGAATGAATGGTTCAACGGTTTTTTAAACTTTTGACAAAGCCTAGTTTTTATTACGAAGCTCGCATTGTTTTTACGAATTGTGCCCTTAATTTAACATAATTATACTATTATTAATTGTTTTTTTTTTATATTTAATACTATTGCAAGAATAGTAGTAACAATAGTAGTAATTGTATAAATAGTAGTGAGAGCAGTATAAATATTACTAGTAGTATTAATGAAAAGAGAGCGTTTCAAAAATATTCGAAAACATAATACGGTTTTTAAAATAGGCTTAGATTGCAAATATGCCAAAATTGAGAAAGAAATTTCTCAAGTCAAGTTCTCCGATTCGCAGCAATCCAAATTTCAATCTCCTAGAATTTTGTCAAACTAGATTTTAATCTTTTATGCCATTTTGATCATGGTGTAACTATTGATTCTACATTTCATATATTTGCTATATACCTCTTTACTTTTTTTTTCCAAAAAATTGTTTTTTTTTCAAAAATTGGAAGGAAGATTTTATATTTTTAATGGAAGGCTTGAGGGGGTCAAATTTGTTGTCAGAAAACATGCAAAAATAGACAAAAATGTTGACATGTAAAGTTCCCCGGATCAATAGCTTACATATTTCAAACTCCCATGAGTTTGCCCAAGCTGAACCGATTTTCATGTTTAATGGCTGTTTGGTTATGATTTGTCCTCCGATTGATTCTACATTTAAAAATATGAATTTTTAAATATAAAATTTTTTTGGATTCATACTTTCTGCTTGTTTTAAAAAAATGTATTTTCAACATTTAGAATTGCGGTTTTATATTTTAAATTAATTGATTTTTATATTTTATATTTTAAATTGATTCATTTTGTATATGAAACAACATAAAAAGTGATTCTGAGGGAGCCAAATTTTTGGTCGAAAATCCGGATCGATGGCTGCCATACTTCAAACTCCCATTTTGGTTATGATTTGTCTATCAGATTGATTCTATATTTTAAATGTATTCCTTTTTGAAGATAACATTTTGTGGATTTTTTTTAGTTTTCAAAATTAAGAATTGCAAATAACGATTTTTTTATGTGCTTTTTATTTTTTTTAAGTATATCTAAAGCATGTACATGTATGTTTAAAGCATTATCATTACAATCAAACAAAGATTCCAAGTCTTCTTATAAAATATTTCTCAATCTTAATCTAAATGGAAGCTCATTGGGAAGCTCAAAATGTGTTTAAATCAAAATAAATTATTTTTACATAATCATTATTTGCTACTGGAGATCTGTTACAAAAAAAACGCACTTAGAAACTATCACAGGAACATCACATCATAAAAACTTGTCAAAAAATCTTCCAATAATCGGGGGAAACTTTTCGAAAACTTGATCAAAACTTATATACTAGACCCAGATTAATAAAGCTCTCAATGTGCAAAGTTAATAAAGCTAGAGAAACGGCTTAATTGATATTTTCACCAGGGTCGCCAGACATCCTCGCCCTTGTCCAGTTGCTCTTGAGGTGATGTTGAACGCTGTTGATTGCCGTTGGCCAGATTGACGGGTTCGAGGGCATCTTCGCTGGGCACTGGGCTGGCCAGTTGCTGCTTCATATCCTTAAGCTGATGACCGAGCTGCTTCATCAGGTGGGTGCCAAATTTGAGATCCAAGCCGGGCACCGTCGAGAATATGTGGGAGACCTCGTAGGCGGCCTGTGTGTAGCCGGCGCGGAACTTGTCAAAGTTCAACGGAGCTGCGGGTGGAGAAGTGGGCGTGGCTGGAGATGTGCCAGCCCTGGCGCAGGCCATGTGCTGCTGTTGTTGTGTCTTCAGATAGTTTACCGTCAGCTCCAGTATATCAGCTTTCTCCAGCTTGCTGACCTGCTCCCCCTGCGCGTCCATCGTATCCACAATCAGATCTTTCAGCTCGTCCAAGTAAAGATTCATCCGCGCACGCCGCTTGCGCTCCAACAGCGGCTTGGTGACCTTGCGATAGTGCTGCGTCTTGGTCATAAATCTTTGACCCTCCACGGCCATTGTACTAATTGGTCGGTGTGTGCTTGGGTGCTTGGTCTGTGTGTGCGTGCTTGTTATGGCACGTAGCTGGTTAAATATGGCCAATGGCGAATTGTTGAACGCTGCTCCGGAACGAGCACTTGCTGTTGCTGTTCACTGCACGGTAGTCGCTTGAGAAATGATCTTGCCGCAAGGTAAACTGATCCTTTTTGTAGGCGCAGCAGCGTCGGCGGCGCGTACACTTGCAAAATCCTCCCCTAACTGCTACCACACAACGCTCAAAACGATCAGAGCGCAACGGATCGGGTCGGATCGGATCGGATCGTGAAATGATGGCCCAAGACGAGCATCAATCGTGTCACAGTGCGTGCGTGTGTGTGTGTGGCGCGGCCTCTCTGCTTGTGGCAAGATTCACTCCAAGCGACGCTGCACGTGTGCAACATTCAACAGACACCTGATTTTGGCTGCTAAGCTATAAGATACCCTGTGCCAGTGAATAAAAAGTACATAAAATTTTTTTCAAAATGTAAATATTAAAAATTATTGGGTATTATAATTGACATGGGGCTATAGATGGTATAATTTAATATATATAATATAATAGTTTTTTTTGCTCATTGTTTTTAAGATTTTATGTCATATATACGAAAGAGTATACGAGCTTTAACATTTCGCTCCGTGTATACCCTGTTGATTGTAGTGTATAAGCATCAAACTAAGTGAGCGGAAGCCATTTATCTACACTGTAAGAAAATTAACTGCACGTTTAGGTGCAAGCCTGAAATTTATTTCTTTCCTGGCATTTAAAGGTTTACTGTAATAAAGTGTTTTTATATTTTTACAGATATATATTTTTGTATCTATAATTAATTTAATATTACATTATTTTCATTATGATTACTTTTAGTTGGGTTGATAATTTTAATAAAAACTATAATCTTCAAGCTAAGATTATTATAATTTAAAATATAATTATTTTTACTTATATTACTCAATTAAGTTGATAAAATAAAAATAAAATAAATAAAATAATGGCTAATAACTCCTCCTAATTCAGACTAAATCATTTACACCTGGAACATCGTTTTTCAGTTTCCTAAACGTCCGTCATGTAAAAAGAAACCAAATCAAATTTATTTTAAGTCAAGCAGATTTTCTTTAAGGTTTCCCGATTTTTTTAAGTGCAGACGCTTCTGCCAGATCCCAATAAAGCGTTCGCTGAGCCTCCTCCAGAGCGGCGCTCTCTTTTACTCTCGTGCCATTGCCGTGCGCCTGCGCAACAGGAGCCGAACAAGAGCAAGAGCAAGAGCATGGGCTGGAGACAAAGGCCGAACCAGAACAACCACCACCACCACCACCATCATCATCACGAGCAGCAGCAGCAGCAGCTCGCACCACACGCACACGTACACGCACACACGAGCTGGATGCGTGCAGCATTTAACTCAAGTACGACTGCGAAAGCGACATGACCTCGACCTCGCTATGGCTATGGCTGTGGCTGTGGCTGTGGCTCTGTCTGTGCCTCGCACACTCTCTGGCAACCGTGCCCCATGCGTGCCATGCCCGTTCCCTTTTGCTACCCTCGCTTGGGTCCAATCTCAACGATGGCGGCATTGTTGGTCTTTCTGTTTGTTTCTTGCCTGTGTGTGTTTTTTTGCGCTCTTTCCTTTCGTTACATGTATGTGTGTGTGTGCGTGTGTCACAGGCAGATCGAGACCCAGACCTCATTTCTTCTTTGGCGCGACATTGCGTTACACTTACGAGCAGGGTCGGGTCGCGCTCGCTCGCTTGCAACCACCGCAACCACTACCACCCGTACCAGAGCCACTGACAGTGCCAGTGCCAGCCACTTGCCAGCCGGTGTACCATTGGCGGCGCATCGTGAGAAAGTTTACTTCAAGCATTCCCACAAGTATTGGGATTGAATATTCGAGATTTGGCCCGGTCAGCTGTGGCACTTGCTCCGTTTTGGCGCGTTTCGGCAACCGGGATTGGCCCATTGACAAAAATCACCTGCTCGGTCCTACGCGCCGAGGGTGAGTGTGCGCCCCCCGAGGGTCGTGTAATCGCATGCATGAAATCGAGAAGTTAACAACAAATACAACAACAACATCATTTGATGATGGCACTGATTCCGTTGCGTCGTGGGGGAGGTTTTTAATCTTGGCGCGCTGGGCTGTCTGGCAAGTGCATATGGTATTTGTACTGGGGTTGATCTGATGGAATTGCGAGGAGAATAAATATTTGCATGCTAAAGAAAAATATTGCAAATGCTGCTATTTAGATGAATAAAAAAGATTAACAAGTAAGAACACTGCGGTCGGGCGTTACCGACTGCGCTATGCTCTTTCACGCTCTTAATTATTATTGTTATATGGAACATTTTTGGTAGTCTGTAGTTTTTTATATGAGGGGGTGATTAGCTTTAAATCTAGGGAGATTTCGACTTACGGGGGCGGGAGTTGGGGCAGGCATAATTTTGAAAAATATTTTCTAAGAATTATTAAGGGGGGGGGACATGCTTTTTTTAATAAAAGAATCAATAACAATTGTTTTTCCATAATGCATCGATTTTAAATTTAGAATTGATCTTAATGATAAATAAGGGCCAAAATTCCATCAAAAATAAAAATCGGTTCACTTTTGACAAAATTATGGGTGTTTAAAGTATAAGACTTAAGATCCGAGAGCGTCACTTGTCCAAATTATTGTACCGATTTTTAAAGGAGGATGTATAGGCGTATCCGATTTTTAAGGTCGGGGTGTGGGGGGCATTTTAGTGGGCGTGGTCGGAATGTAAAAGATATAGAATTACGTGATTTCCGATGAGGCGTTCGTGAGAGTGACCGGGACATCGGGGATGCATTTTTTTTTTTGGGGGGGGGGGGGTGTTCACTAGTTATCTACATTTCAAATTTGGTGACAAGTATATATAACTAGTCTATATCTTTACATGCCACAAACCCAATATAATATATTTTCTTCCTTTATATAAACATATCTAATAAATTGGTTAAGAGATAAGATATTTTTCCAGTTATTTCTTAAGTAAAAAATTTGATTGGTTTATTTTTAAACATTTTATTGAGAGTAAATTATTTTGTTCGACATACTTGTACATTGATAGATTTGAAACATGAACATTTTATAGTTATCTTTAGTCGCATAGGTACGCAAATTGTTTTGTTGTTCAAAAGTTTCATAAAATACAATACAGAAGTTTCGATCCAAATACGTACACATATAGCAACACATACATATATAGCACAAATATATTTTACTTATATGCGTAAGTAACGTTTTTCTTCGATTGGTTACACATAGCTTCCGTTCTAGTTACGTTTCTTTAAAAATGTTGCAATTTTAAATAAGTAAGTAAAATTGTTGTGCTAGTTTGGCTTATAAGAAAAGGAAGATAACGGACTAAATTGTTGCGCTTGTTTTAAATGTTATTTCTTTTTGTTGTTATATTTACTAGAGGTACAAATGTATAACATGTATAACTTTTTCCATTTACGACCTTTAACACGTTTTCTATGACTAAACCTAATTTGCATTAAAAGCGGACTGGGTCTTGTTGCTTAATTTTAAAGGGATTTCGTTTTTTGGTGTTTTACAATTTGTATATAAAAATATTTTTTAATAATAAAGTATGCTCGTGAAATAAATTAAGTAAATGTTAAAATGGGAAATGAGCTTAGTTAAAATATAATTTAAAAAAAACAACATATAATAAATGCCATTAATTTACAAATTTGTTAGTTGTAGCGGGAGATTCATATATAATACAAAATAATTAAAAGGCAGCTAAATCGCATGCCAGTTTCTTAAAGCTTCTTGTTCTTGTTGTTGCAGTTTTGTTTGATCAACTCTGGTACAAATGGTGCCGACTCCCTGGCCATGGTCTTCTCAGGAACTGGTGTGAGTAGGTTAACGTACGTGCTTATTGTAAAACTTCATACATAAATATATTAAAAAACTACATTGAATCGAAAATTATTATAAAACTGTTGATATTTTGTGATTTCTCGTTATTCTGTGACAAAATATATGTATATATATGCTTTATCTTTAACTTTAGTACTTATTCGTGGGGTTCCTTGCGTTTCTGCCAGCTGCTTTGCCTTATTTTATATACACACATATACATTAATTTTACATATATAGCTTTGTTAATTAGCTTTACGCATAGCCGACATCTGTGACTACTCGTTTGTAATGCGATTGTACACTTTTTGGTTTTTTTCTTGTTTTTTTTTTTTTTTTTGTTTAGAAACATTTTTTAAAGAGATTCAAAAAACGCATAACTTTTGTGATTAGTGTGGTACGTCTAGTGCGTGGGTTTGTTGTTGTTATTCATGCAGCTGAAAATAAGACAGAAGAGGCATAAACATATACATAAATTATGCAAAAGTAAAATTTTTAAATAAAAATTAGAAGAAGTATTTAACAAGTTATAAAATAAAGCTTGTCTAATGATGCTGGGAAAAGTTCTCACGCATTGGCAAACAAACTTTTAACATGTATCGTATATAAAAACTCTATTATCTAGGTACTTAGTTTTGTATTCTGTTTAACTAATCAAAATATGCTATGCAATTTATAAAATGTCGCTGTAACGTTTCGCATTATTTAGTCTAATTAAAAGCTATTGTGGAAATTAAAATCATTTTGCAACTGAAATATTATTAAATTTAGGTATTTGTTGAATTCGTTTAGCAGGTTCTCAACTTTGTAGTTTATGTAACATTTTTTGCTAACTCGCATGCAGCTACTTTTGCATAAGCATAAGGTACTTTTTATTTTTAATATATATATATTGATTTATTTAAACATGTTTTGTAATTCCATTAGCTCAATGTATGTATGTTTATAATAAATTATGGGTCCGAGTTACTAAGTTGGCGACTTTGTTAGCTCAGGAGTATGTCAAATAGTTGTTAGTAACATCGGCCGATTCTTAATTAATAAATATGTACGAATGAATGTAACAAACATTTACGACATTACAATACGCTACAAAGTGCTAGACAATTTAAAGTCACGCATGTAATCGAAAAACGCTTTTGTAAATGCTTCAAGGTACTGATAAATATCATAAATACAATACTCAAATATTTAAACATACAATTCGCTAATACAATGAAGTGCATTTGAGTGTTTTTGTTTTTTTTTTTATAGTTTTTGTTGATATTTCATTTTGTATTTTCTGTTTTCTTTGTTTTTGGAGACTGATAACAATTTGCATACTGATTAGTATGTATTGCCGCTTGTTAGTACAATTGTCTAATTTTTTCAATTGTTAGTGACGATTCTATTTTAGTTAGTGGCGCTTAGATAACTCGTTTAGATGCTTGTACAATAGTTGTTCTATAGCACACGGTGTATATGGTATAAACGTGCTGTGCTGTCTTTTAACGATAATGAATTTGTTGGCGTCTGTGTGTATGTGTTTTTTTGTTTGTCTGTATAATTTGCTAAGCTTGTTTGTATTTTTTTAAATGTTATTTTTTTAAAATTTGTATTTAAAATTTTTTTCAAAAGTTGCAGTTTAATGGGATGGGCTTTCGTTCAATCGATGTTTGGCGCGTGATTTGCTGTGTGAGGCGCGACGCAGCGAGGTGACGCTGCCGGAGCAGTTATCATAAAAGTCTAATGATTCCGATGAGAATGCTATATATTTGAACATTATGGTGTTGTTTTTGCATAAGAAAAGAGTAAATAGAGAATATATATATATGTGTATAACGTTTTGATCAAAATTTATGTATACCAAAATTATCATCTCAAATGTGTGGCATATACAAAATGCACTAGGCTAAAAGCAAGTTAAACAATTTAAGCAGCTATTTTTGTATTAACAAATAATTATGTGTGTGTTTTTTTTATGTATTAAATAATTTACCTTTGTCTGTCGGTGAGCCAAGCGTCAGGCTGCTCAAACTGGAACTCAGATTGTAGGGACGCGGCGAGGGTGGCACTGGCACTATCTCATCGCCAGGCAAACATGTTTCGACCATGGCCTCCAAGCAGTTAACAAACAACTCCGAAGATTCGCCCATCATGTTGTACTGTGGCGGTAAGAAAAATAAGTTGCATAATATCTGCATTTGAGCAGAAATTTAGAAAACTAACCTTGGTAAATGGACCAGCGAAACGCCAAAGTCCGCCAAAACCACAGCTTTGCAGGAAATGTAGTTGCTGCTGTGAGGGATCTTCACTGGCCAACATGTTTTGTATTATGCTCTGCACAGAGTTGAGCACAACTTGATCGTGTGACACAGATAATATATTATTGATCTTTTGGTCCAATAGCGAATGACTGCCGGCAAGGAATTAGAATATATATTTAAGAGCATCAACTGATATCCAAAGAAACTAACATGACTGGAAAGACTTTGGGAAAAACAACGGAACCCTCGGCCAAATACTGATATAGCACGCGCGTTTCGCTTTCATCCGAAGAGTATTTGACAAGGGTAGCTAAAACAGTTAGGACCAGTGCTTGTATGGACAAATCGGGCAGCACCTCGGGATCGAGCAAAACATTCGATTCGTTGGAAACCGAAGAGCGTGAGCCGCGTTCCTGTTGGTTAGTGTATAGCAAAATTTTATTATTAATTATTTGTATAAACTTCAAAACAGGTCATCTAATAAGAGACATTAAGAATTTAGAAGAGTTAATTTTGTTGATCTACTTAAAAGAAAAGAATTAATAGAGGTAAACAAATAAACATTATTTTTTAATGAAATTGATGGGGTTTCTAGCGAATAGGCATTCCCATGCAGTAAAAATATGAAATAATTACAGTGGAAATTTTAAAATTACCAAAATAAGTATTTTATTAGTAGGGGCCAGGGGAGCATACGCTTAGGTATTAACAAAGACAATATAATATAATATGTTTATATTGTCTTTGGTATTAATTAGTATATAGTATAAGAGGCTAGTAAAAGAAAGAGAGAGAGAGAGAGTTATGTTGGGCAATACCTGACGTTCTTCGATGCCGCTCGCATTATTCGGATCCTTGGTGGTTGGTACCGAAAATGAGCGTTGAGTTTTGAATAAAACTCGCGCATTCTAGGATTTGTATAGCACAGTGTTGTGGTTGTTGTTGTTGTTATTTTTGTTGTTGTTGTTAACAAAATCAAACGTAAATCAAACGATATGTTCATGCGTAGTAGTAGTATTTTATGTACGTATATATAAGAAGTATATTGATGAGAGTTACAAGCACCAATTAGATGGGAGAGTCAGCAGGCATATATAGTAGTTTATATAGAGTATATACGAGTTACATTGTGATAAATGTATGTTACGGTTTATTTTTATTTTTTTTTTTATTTTTTTCAAAAACAAACATAAAAAGAGATAAGAAAAAATGTCATTAAACGATTAATTAATTGTTTATGCAAAGGCTGATTTTGAATAGAGTTGAATAGGCGGAATGTATACATAATAGTAATATCAATATAACAAGTGGGTAGCCAAAAGTTACTATAGCAAATGGTTATAACAACTTTTGCACAACGATTTTTTATTCAAATAGAATATACAATTAGTTAAGTTGGGATTTTAGACAATTCGCTTACCTGTAAGGTAGGTACTTTATGATGTCGTGCAAACTGCAAAGCTGACTGATCCAGTATATCCCAGCTTTTCTGGCGGCGCGACAAAGGTTGACCGATCTGAAAATTATAAGTTAGGGAATACTGAATTCATTTGTGGGATAGTAGATAGGATAGTAATAGTAGTGGCTCAATCTTCATATGTTAGCCTAACACTGTCTACCACATTTGGTAACTCTAAATGTACAATTGAGCAAACTGAGAAATATAAATAGAGTTTTATCGAAAATCCAAGTCTTGTGTCAATAGATCCATACATATTAGGACAGAGGGTCGGATATTACACAACCCCAATATACCCTTTTCACTATGTGGACAAGTTTACAAAATGTTTAAAACTTTTGATATTGTTGAGTATGTGCTAACTTACAGTCTGCACACCATTGGGCAGTTCACCATTATCCATGCTTCCGCTGCTTAGATCGGCGGGCCAGCGTGGCAGCGCATGCTTCACATGACAGCGGGAGCGCACCTCCTCGGATACGGCGACAAGCGCCGTCAAATAAGCCACGCTGTCGGGCGTTACCTCAAACTTGTCCCGATGCAGTGGCTTGGCTATAATGCCCAGCAGCATGGTCAGCACACGGGAAGTGCGTGACACGGTGGTCGGTGTGGGATGGCGAAAGCCCTAAAATAATAACCAAATTAAAATTTGCGCTTATCCCAAAAGTACCATCGACTCACCTTAATTAGATGTCCAACCAGAGCAAAGTGAAAATTGCTGCGGAAAGACAAACCCACAGCATGATCCAGTTGCTTGAAGTGCCATTCGAGCTTCTCGCGCGTTTTCATCATGACCTCGGCTATGGTCTCCTTTTTGTCAAAACAGCCCTGTGACTTGAGCGTATGGAGATTCTGTTCGAGCAGCGCCAGGCCAGCACCATACAGTGTAATCTCATCCAGCTGCAGCACAGAGATGGCCACCCAGAAGAGTGCGCGGTGTATGGGCGACTCTGGGCGCAGCAACGGTTGGATGCGTGTCAGGCACATGACCAACGCTTCAATCAGTATCAAATCGTTAAAGGACTCCAGCGCTTTGACCAAAATGCGCAACAGCTGCTTCACCTCATGATCCGTAACGCTCTTGCTGATGCAGCCATAGACGATGAGGGCACGTGGCTGCAGCGCCGGATTGTAGCAGAAGGCAAAGCTGCGAGCCAACGAGGTCCAAGTGTGCAACCACTCGCAGTCGGGCACATCGCGCATGCAGGCTTCCATGATTTCAAGAAGAGCGTCTGTGATGACCTCCAGTGAGGGCAGCGAGAGGCGCTCCCGATCCGCTGGTAGCGGTTGAGTGACACGTTCATTGCCCAGCCATTTGTCTGTTGGATGGCGACAGCTGGAGCGGAACGCGGTCACAGCTGCCGATTTGACCTTGCTAATGCCAAACAGTAGATAGAATTTGGGCAGCGAGAACTCATCGAGGGACAGGCGCAGCACACGTTGAGCCTCCTCCCCGAATGAGGGATTTGTGCAGGTGCAGAGCGAGTGAATTATATTGATGACCAGGCCGTGGGTGGAGGCACGCATCGACAGCGAGCCCGAGCAGACCAGAAATGTGATGGTGTGGAACAGATACGGCACCGAGGTGGCCACATCCAAGCAATTGTTGAAGGACAACATGAGCAGATAGCGTCCCAATATGGCAATGTCATCCCACATCATGTGCTGCTCCAGATATTGTGTGGGATTCGTGCAGGATTTATCCATGACCCGACACATGCGTGTAATGACCTTCTTCGAGACCAGTTGAACGTTGGCTGAGGCCAAAGCCACAGCTGTATCTGCCATAATCTCAACCTGCGGTGAGCCCAGCCCGTATGTAATCGATTTATGTAGAAAATTATCCAGTACCATATCGATGAGTTCTGGGATTTGACCAATGGATCCCCAGATTTTGGCCTGTACGGATGGATACATTTCCTTTTGATCGATGGTCAGACAGATGAGCTTGTCCAGAATCTGCGAGACCTTTAGCTTCTTGGCATCGTCGTTAGACTTGCAGAACTTGGTTAGATTCTTGAGCCAGGGCGTCATGTACTCCAAGCACAAATGCTTCAGCTCAATGGTGCTGCGCTGGAAGCCCTGGATGGACTCCTCCAGAAACTCCAGCGTCAGATGCGGCTCATTGGTGGCCAATTTCTCGCTGACCGACTTGATGAAAATGGTATTGTTGGAGGGTATGCAGAGACCCTGCGTCTCCAGCAGTTGGCCCTCAATCTTCAGGTCAAATGTGGCGGTCAGGGCACAGAGCAAATTGTAGGCAGCTGTGCGCAAATTGGGATCACAGGAGCCGAGATTGAGCAGCGCCATGTTAAGCAGTGTGCCCGGTACATCTTTGGGTCGTATCTTCTGATGCACTGTGACCGAGTCCGGCTGACTCAGCTCCCAGCGGTTGCGTATGTGGATGATGGCCTGGACAATGTTATCGCAATCGTTGTGAATGAAGCTCAACTGGCCGCTTTCATTGGTTATGGACAAGGTGAACTGGTTGTCGTCCACCAGGCAAACTTCCTCAATTTCCGAGGCGTAGTAAACATCGTTGAGCAGCACAGAATGCGCCAACACTTTGGTTTTCTCCGCGGACGTTATCTGTAGCGCGGTGGGGCCCACCTTGATGGCCACTTTGGTGTCCTTGTGGCTAAGCTTCAGAGCATTGCTAAACACTTTCAGATCCTCGTCCAGCGAGAGTGTGGCGCCCGGCAGCTTCTGCTGCTCGGCGTCAATATAATCGCTCAGCTTGTTGGGAGACTCGAGGAACAGCAGCTTTCGATTGCCCTTGAGCGGTGCCAGGATGCGATCGTGGAACTTAGTGTACTCGCGCACCCACGAATTGCAGTTATAAATGTAAACCGCATGGACATTATCATAAGCGACAGTGGGCAGCACGTAAAACCACTTCTGCAGGAACTCGGTGCGGAAGCGATTATCGGAGCAGGTGTGAGTAAAGTCAATTACCACCTCGAAGGGCGAGTGACAGAAGGGCTTCAGTGTGAGTATGACGTGGTAAATCAATAAATCCCCATTGGTTTCACCAATTCTGCAAGATAAACAACATTTATTAATACCGATTAACATCCATATAAAGTCCACACTCACTTGTATCGCCTGGCAATGTAGTAGAACACCGGATAGCCCGATTTGCTGGTTCCTGCTTGGTAGAATATATTCATCGACTTTAGCGTCTTGAATTCCTCCTTCTCGTGCATTTGATGCTTGACCATGATTTCTTCGAAATTTGTGGAGGACATATCAATGGAGCTCCAGCGTGCGTATGAGCTAAACATCATGTGCGAATCGACTGGTTTGTGCTCCGGCGGTCCCAGATAGGCCAACAACGTGGCCATCTTATCAAATGGCCGTCGACCAACTGCCTTGTGATCTCGACTGCTCGACAAATAGTCGCCAATTTTCTCCTGGTGCGTCCAAAGCAAACGGTGCAGTGCTAGCACATTGGCATCCGAAATGAAGCTCATGCTGTGCGACGTTTGATCCACTGTCTCGCAATCGGAGGCGATCTGTATAAAGAAACGTCGTCCGGCCTCGAAATGATCGCGCAGAAAATCATTAAAGCAGAGCATGTGCTGTTCCTTGGAGAACTCCACATGGTTGGCAATGTTCTGCAGTATTTTGGACATTAGCATGAGGCCGCGCTTGGCCGAACTGGGCACCTGTTTGCCCACAATGCCCAGCTCCTGTGGGGAGACTGCGAAGGATGAAGCGAATAAGCTATTTAAGTTTAAATTTTAATAAAGATTGACTCACCTATGGCTGGATTAATGAAGCGCAGAAAGATAACTGTGCCCACGGCGCCAATGTTGTTCTGCAGCAGATTTGGAAAGCGCTTGCTGAGCACCTGGTAAAGGCAGTGGCACATGGAGCGCAACTGCGGCGGAAACCGATCGGATGAGTTGATGATGGCATCGAATACTTTTTGGGTCAGCGCAATTAAATTGTTGCGATGCTCCTCGATATCTTCGGCGGGTTCCAGGCGTGCTGGATCCACCTCAAAGCAGGTCTCCTCCTGATCGTCTAGCAGTGGTCGTATGAGCGGCTCCAGCAGCATTTGCAGATAGCTAGCGCCATAGATCTTAAAGCAAAAGGCCATAATCTTGCTGCCCAGCGAGTTGCCGCGGAAGAGTGTCTGCATGCAGTCCGAGACCTCGACCTCGCGATAGAACATGTTCCACAGCAACGGCGACAGCAAATGTTTGGCATCGAACAATGTGACCAGCACACGAGCCAGTTCATCCATCTGCGAAGTGGTCACCACATTGGCCAGCGCCATGGCAATGGGCAGTTCACCCTTGTCACTGATCATGGTCACCAGCTGGACGAGTTGCTCAAAGCGATCGGCCAACACCGTCTCGGCGAGCGTATCAAACTCAGTGCCCTGCTGTAGAATTTGAGTGAGCACCTCCATGAAGGCGGCTCGTGTTTGCAAATCCGGATTGTAGCCCAGGTCGATGGAGTGCATCAGCCCGGAGTCAATGTTAGCGCCCAGGAGATTGGACATGGCCTGTATTGTTGCATTCCGCAGAGCGGTCAGCTTGCCAACCGCCATGCGTGGCCGCGGCGGCAGCAGCGGCGTATTATTGAGCTCCTTTTCCGCCTCGGAGCTGTCGATGCAATCGTTCAAGAGATTCATAAACAGCGTAAAATATTTCAAAAACAATGCGCTCTTGGCGTCCATCAGATCGCCACGATCCGACTCCTCCGGCTGTAATGGCAGACCACGCAGCAGTGCAGCCACTGCCTCCATGCAGGCCTGATCCAGATCTCGAAAGATCAACGATGTGCTGGTCAGTAGCGAAGCGTCCGCCGAGCTGGGTGGCGCAATTTGATGCGAGGTGCCCATCACCCAATCCGTGAGATATTCGACCAGCTTGTTGCGGAACTTCATCTCCTGGCGAAAGGCCAAATCATCGCGTCGCTTCATCATGACCTCCACCAGCTGGCACAGCTTTGTTTTGATGCGTATGGCATAAACATTCATGTCCAGGTGACGCACATATCGCACAATGCCCAACATCATGCCTTCAATGCTGGTCACGCCCAAATGCTCCGATGGCGATGGCTGCTCATTGTTGGGATCCTTACTCGCCTTGGGATCCAGTATGGATTTCATTATATAAATGGTGTGCTCGATGAACTGAGTGTTTATATCTGTAACATTAACGTTGACCTGTCCCTGTTGATCGAAGAACTTCTCCACTATGGCTCTGATCTGATCGAAAAGTATGGGATATAGCTGTGTGGACATTTCCTCGCCCACAAGTTCCTTGACGTTCTTTTGTATATTCAAGCCAATCTTCTCATTGCTGCACACTAACAGACGCAGCAGTTGTCCAATGAATCTATAAGCAAATAAACGGTATGTTAGCCATTGTTAATAAACTAAATTCTAAATATACGCACTGTGTAACAGGGCAATAGCTAACATCCTGTGGCGGCGCCGGCGGTATGGTGGATAAAGAGACTGTACTAGGATGCAGCGAGCCATGACCCGAACTGGTCGAGCTGGAGTAGAGAGACGCCTGCGCCAACGATGCCACCGATGAGTTGTTCTGCGATTGCTGCAACAAAATCTGACGACTGCTGTTGCGTTTCTGCAAGCAAACGCCACCGAGTGCAAGCAGGAACCAGGTCATGTTTGCCCACTCGTTGATTTGCTCCTCCAGATCGTGCTCAGAGCTCTGGTGACTGGCACGACGTTTGCCCATGCCGCGATGAAACATTTCCGCTTGCGCATCCTCGGACTTCAGTTTAGGATACGTTTGCAGCACTTTGCTTAACACCTCCCAGTTGCGAAAGGTTTCTTCCCAAGCAGGCTGAACGCCATGCACACAGTGCTCGATCTTGCGTAGCAGCGTCATAATGCGTTTCTGCAGCGTCAAGCGACTCAGCACATTTCCATGGCTGTTCTCAAAGAAACATATGCGTGTGTCAGTGGCGGCTATAATATAAGTGAAGTTTAGTTAATATAGGCGAAATTAAAGAAATCACGTAAAGCTTACATGATGAGAGCTGTGCCAGCTCTTGGTAGATGTGATAATTGGGCATAATGAAGCCCACGGTTAGCTCATCGGAGCTGCAGCAGATTTCAGCCTCCTCGCAGAGCAGACCAAAACAGGAGAGTGATGTGAGAACCGCGTCCAAGTCGACGCTCCACAAATACATAAAGAATACGACTTCCATTTTGATGTGCGCCTGCTTGCATATGGCTATCTGGCTGCCCACGTGCGCGTAATCTTTGTGCCGCTGTAGAAACGTGTTGCGGCAGATGAGTATTTCACGCAGCCACTTGAGCACATCCGTATAGTTGGCTATCTGGTGCTGTATGAGTTTCTGCGAGATGGAGAACAACACCTGCGAGCTGACATCCCAGAACGTGTTGATGGGCGCCTCGGGATTCCACACTTCAATTTTCTCGGGTGCATGTAGCGCTAGCAGAGCTTCCATCGCCTCTTGTGCGACATCCGGCAGAGTCGTCTGGTGCACCAGGCTAACCAGACCATTAATAAGCTCCAGCGTCGAGCTCTGCACCTCGTGTGCTACTTTTCCTTGGGTCTGCAATTAAGTGGAAATATAAATTAGTGTTTTAGAATTCTTTATAGACTTAAATCTTAGTTTACGTTTAATAGAAGCGTGGGATCGGCGTGAATAAGACGCACGAGTAGCAGCAGGAGCATCTTATGTGCTGGTCCCTCCTCAGCACGTGTCAGACCCTTCTGGGTATCCTTGGACTTAAGCGTTAATGAAGTTATATAGCGCAGCGGAGTGTGAGCTATATAGCCCTGCGTGGCCTTGTTCAGCGTATCTGTGAAGAGAGCGCGCAGCTCCGCGGAACGATAGTGTACGACATCGGTCTGTGGCCACCAGGATAGACGGGGCTGGTTGACTATGCGAAACGGATTTTTATTCTGCAGCCGAAAGTCCACATAGATATGCGCCAAGCTGAAATATGAGTTATTGTTTCAGTATTAAAATTAAAATACAACTTTTATTTGTACTTACCGCAACAGCGAACAAACAATTACAAAATGATAGGCCTGGGGTGAGGAGAGATTCAAGCACACCTTCAGCGCCTCAATGTTGTGGGGACTGATGCGAAAACAGGATACCCAGCAGTCGATCATCAGCTCAATGTCAGCAAAATTGTAGCCTTGGCCACGCGAAAACGGCTTCACCGGATTGAAGAGCAGCGCCTTCAGATCGTTAATAAAATACTGTACCAGCTTGAAGACCACATTATTGGAGTCATTGATGTTGATGTACGTGGAGGCTTTGCAGAGTTTTACGCAGGCTATGGCGGATGACTCCGTCACCTGTTTCGAAGGTGAATGTGGGCCCAAACCACGTTTGATGCTTTCGATGAACTGCCTGGCCGAGAAGTCCTTGTCCCGTGACGTGGATTGCGTAGACTTTGAGGGCACCTTCTCCTTTTCCTTCTCTTTCTCTGATTGCTGCAGCTCGTTAACAGTGGCCTCCAGACTGGAGGGGTTCAATATTAGCAACAGCATTTGCAGTGGCCAAACTAAAGTTTTGCTCTTCTTGTTCTCCGTTTTAAAGTACTCCACAAAGTCCAACAGCGGCTCCCAGCAGCTAAAATAAAAGTGGCATTTTTAAGTAATAAGTATTTAATAAGATTTTCAACTGCGCACGTTGATATGTCGCGATTTGTGCCGCGCTGCAAGTCCTGAAATTCCTGTGGATGATACTCAATCCAGTTCCAAATCGCTTTCTCCAGCGAGTATAGTAAAATGAGCGGAGGTGCGCGCTTCGAGCGAAACTTGGTAATCGTCTCTGCAAAGAATTAGCAATTAGCAACAAATTGAGCATATAGGTGACGCTATTATACCCTGCAACAGTTTGGTTAACTTGATCATATCCATATCGATATGCTGTATTAATTCAATATCATTGTAGTCCGGATTCTCTTCAGAGCACGATGTCAGCTCTTGTATGCGCGCCGAGATCCGATTAAAGACGGCCGAGAAGTGATTCTGGGATAGCGCAAAAAGCACCTTGGAAGCCAAAGCCTTTAGTTGAGCCGCGTTTGGATTGTTGTCGCTCTGCACGTCTACAAACTGGGAAATTTCACGCAACAACAGTTTCACGTTCATAGCCTCCTCAAAGCGGGCCGTATCCTTGGTCTGATTAGCCAGACAACGCTCCAGTGTGGTCAATATGATGACCAGAGATTCAAAGTAACAGCGTTCCGGTTCATGACGATTTTGCAGTGCCTGTAATAGGTACAGAATTAGTTGTTTCCTTTAAAAATGTATGTGTATTGCAGCAACTTACGGCCTCGTTGACGCGCTGCAGCATCTTGGTCAAGCCGGAGATAACCAGTGAGAAGCGATAGCGCGATATGTGTATGAGGCATGCCACCAACTGGTCCTGGCTCATGCGCGCCTGTGTCCCATAGGCTCCGATTTTGTTTGGCAGCTGTGGTTAAAACGCCTTTCATTGATTATCTCAGTCAATTTTACACTAACAAAGTGTTTAACGGCTACTTAACAGCGTTTGTAACAGTACATTTATTTTTTATTTATTACCCGTTTTCTTTTTTCTATAAAATTCGATTGTTTTGTTTATTTGAATTGTATGAAATAATTTACACGCAAAAAAGGGTACGCATGCTTCCGCAGTTCATTAAAAAAAAAGTAGCTCTTTCGTTCATTCATGAAGCTGTCGGCCGGCCCCACTTCCGCCCACTCGCCCCCCTTGGACAATAACACTCACACCAAAACAATGCCAGCAGCAGGTACATTTTTTCACCCAGCTCGAAAGCATCGCAACGCAACATCTTGAAATCGCTTTAAAACATTTACCTGATCTTCAAATCTCGCCAGCAGACCAGTCGCCCATTCTCCAGGCTTTTGAGTAGCCATATTGCGTTTATTTTACAATTTTTAAATGCTTTTTCACTGCATTTTCATAAATTTTACAAACGACGAAGTTTTGCAATGTAGAGCTGTCAAAACGATGGCTGAGTTTGCGTTGAAAGAGAGCTGTATGTGTGTGTGGTAATCGAACGGGGGACAATAGGTTACGCACAGAAGTGGTTCCATTTGTTATCCCTCCACAAGACGACACTTCATGTACTAATTCATATATACGAATTAGTTGTACAAGGAATGGAAATCTCCCAATTGCGGGCCCTATTGAAGTGCAGTAATTTAAAAAAATACAAGTGTTGTAAAGTTCTATTAAGGGAAATTTATTATTTATTTATTTATTTTATTTTAGTATTTCGGTGTGACGTCAGATTTTGTGTTGTTAACCCGCTAAATAAATGACCTGCGCACATTATACCCCTGCTTAATTTTGGCCGCTGCAGGTACGATACTTATCGATACTTTTATAGCCCTTGTGCGCTGCTTGGCCCAGCCAGTGCTGCCAAGTCAAAATTCTGGTCTTGACAGTGATGCCAAGTCTGCTATTTGAGGCGCTTGAATTTGAAACGAACGTTAAATTATATTACGATAGACAAATGTTTTTTAGTTGTAAGTATTGGTAGTTGAAGTTTATTTAATGCTCCTTTTTATTCATAACAAATGCTTGTTAATTTTTGTTTTTGTGTTTTTTATTTATATTTATTTTATTGAATTTGTCTGGTAGTGTATGTTACTTGTTGCAGCTGTTGTTGTGTATATCTCTGTGTGGGTCGTGCAAATACATAATACGTATTTCTCAAGTGACATAATACTAATTATGTATATACTATAACATTTTGTAAGTACATATTCAGCATATCGAGCGTATATACGTAGTTATAAATCGATTTCATAGTGTTTTGAAGTTGCGTTATAATTCGTTTTTTTTTTCAACTTTCCATTGTCTAATATTGTACGGTATAAAGTTTAGTTTAGCTATCTAAAAACACATGTACAGTCGCACTATTTACTTATTGAAAACTTGCGTTATTTTTTAAATAACGTCGCCTTAGGTGAAAAAATGAATATTATAAACATTGTTTAATATTTTTTTTACTTATTAGCGGGTTTGTTGGCCTTTGGGAAGTGTTATTTTTGTTTTGTTATATATTTAATTTTAATAGGGTAAATAAATAAGTGCATAATCAATAATAAATTACGAATATTACGAAAATTATTGAGTTTGTTATACAATTATTGTTTGTGAGCTTCAAAAACAGGTCTGCAAAATTCTAAATACTCTTTTTTTAGCTTGTCTCTTTTGATTACCCTTGCATTGAATATGGTTAAATGCAATTATTGATATTCCGAAAATTTACTTATTGATTTTTCTCTTGCATTTAAGTTAGTGTATATGTGGTTATATATATTGCATTTTGTTTTTGTTTTTCGTGTATAAAGCCTTGGTATATGTCTAGATATGGTTTTTGCATTTTTCTATTTGATTTGTTTTGTTTAAGCAACTCTTATTTCAACTCTTAAATAGATTTTTCTATAACTTTATCGTGTTTATTTGTATGTCAAGTTTGCAAATGGACGTTTATGAGTTTTGAATTGCTGAATTAAATACTGAAAATATTTCATTTTAAATTAATACAAACCATATGTATGTAAATCAAAGGTGATAGTCGTTGTAAATAATCTATAGTATATATATATCGTACGATTTCATTAGTTTTGATACAATATTTTTTATAATTTGCGTTGTTTCGTTTTCGATTTTCGCTTAAAAACTAAACGGTTTGCTTGAAATTCAATTTCGATGCAGTGCGGCAGCCCTGCCGTTGAGCAGGCCTGGCAACCCTAAGCAAGAGTCGTTACGAATACTTAAGTTAAGTGCTAGAATTTTGCGTTTGTTCTTCATCTCTCAACTAGTAATAAAGACTAAATTTAACAATTCCTTTGGGGGCTTCAGAGACTTATTGGGTTTTCTTTTTTGCATTTTCTTATCTTTTCTTATATTTTATTTTGTTTTTCCAAAATGTTCCTTAGATTCCTAACTTAGATCGTCCACACCTGCACCTTCTCGGCCACCACACACCAGCTGGCCCGCTCGTAGTAGGAGCTAACGATATGCAGACTGGCCACATGATGATTGATCAGCGCGTCCAGCTCGCCCTCGCGGAACACATGGTAGTAGCGATGGTGGGTGGTGGCGCCGCCGCCCTGCGAGGGGCTGTCCAGCGAGGTGTTTGAGCTGTTCGACTGCTCCAGCGATTCGGCGGAGTTGCGCTGCTGCAGCGTTTGCTGTTGCTGCTGCGATTGCTGTTGCTGGTGCTGCAGCGAGGTCGCCGATTCCGTTGAGCTGGACGCACTGGAGGTCACTGATTTGATGGTGCTAAAGTTGCGCCGTCGCTGGCCGTACTCGTGCATGCCCTCGCCCAGCTGATCCCCGCCGCGTGCCTCCAACGCCTCAGCGTCCTCATCCTCCTCGATTATGGCTAAGGTAGATGGAGGGAGAAAATGTTTATAACCAATGGAATGCAAGCCAATTAGGAAACCTTTTGAAAATCACAAACCGATCCCTAACTCTAATCGGTTAATGATTTTTTAGCTGTAAATTGTCGTGTTTTCATTTAAATTGAAATTGAGCATGGCGGGTAAATCAAGGTCGCAATCTTTTGGGGAGGCTATCTACATACCTCTAGCTTTAAAATTGTGGACTTTATCGATTTACGATTTTAGCTGCTATGGGTTTGCCACGCCTTTTATCTGTCGGGGGCTTACAGGAGGATATATGAACAGACAGGCGAACGGAGAGCAAGACGGACATTGCTCAAAACCAATATACTCTTTTCACTTCACTTTATTTTTGAAAAGAAAATTTCGAGCTTGATTTAAGTTAAACCGAAATGGATTGATTAATGAACAGAGATTGATGCACAAAGCTTTTGTAAATGTTTATGTATATGTATGTACAATGTGTATGTATATTTATATGCATGTATGTATATATATACTTACGATCTTCGTCGTCGCGCACGTCGCTGTCGCCGTCGTCCTGCAGCAGGTAGGCCGTCTCCGGGTTGAGATTGTAGTGGCGATTGCGCTTGTAGTTGAACTTGGAGATCTTGCAGTGCTCGTAGATGCCGAGCGTGTAGCTGCGCTCGTTCTCCTCGTCCTCCTCCTCCTCGCCCTCCTGCTCCTCGTGTATGGTGAAGCTGCGCGTTTGCGAGGATAGCGACGAGGTCGAGGACGAGATCGGCGACTGCTGCAGGCTGGGCTGTGTCGAGAGATTTGCCAGCATGAGCCGTCGCTCGCGCAGCTCCTCGCGCAGCGCACTCAGATCGCCATTGGAGCGCTTCTTGGCGCCGTTCAAGAACTCGCCAATGTCGCCGATGCTGTCCAGGCTGCGGCACTCGGCGCGACTGCTCTTGTCATCCAATTCGCGCTGCAGCTGCGCCGTCAGCTGCTCGGCGAATTCGGCGCAATTCTGCGGCTGTTGCGCCTGCGTCTGCCCCGCCTCCCGCTTCTCCGGCAGCAGCGGGGCGCTGTCCGCATTGAGGATGATATCGTTGGCATTGGGCGTGGCATTGTTGATCTGCAGCTCGCCCTTGTGGTACTGCTGCTGCTTGATGCTGATCAGCTGGGCCACCTGGTTCGAGTCCGACTCATCGCTGGACTTCCCTGTGCCGGTCCCGGTGCCGGTGCTGGGCGCCGACAGCAACTGGGCGGAGCGCGGCGCGCTGATCACACTGTCAATGGAGTCCGGCGAGGAGGGCTCACTGGAATCGCTGTCCAGATCATCGGTGGCCGGATTGAACAGCTCCAGCGAGAGCAGCTTGCTGGTGCTGCCCGCCCCGCCGGAGCCCGAGGCACGGCGCACAATCGGAAAACTCGGACGCTGCAGCTGCAGCGACTGCTGCTTCCGGAACTTGGGTATCGGCGGCATCTCGCGCACCGCCTGCCGCGTGATCTTCGGTATGGCTGGCTCCCGTTGTTGTTCCCGCTCCCGCTGCTGCTGGATGTGCGCCTCGTCGAAACTGAAGCGTGGCGGCTTTGCGGCCGGCGTCAGAATCGCCATCGCTGCCGTCACAGAGGCCATCGACTGCGGCGGCGAGGTGACCGTGCCCTGGTTGGCGGCTGGTGAGTGGGCGGGCGTCGGCGGGCAGGGCATGATGAGCGGCGATGTTGGCACTGAGTGTGTGGGCGGCGCCCGGCCCAGGCAGCTGCTGGGCGTGGCCGTTGACGGTGTTGGCCCAGCGGCGAGCGCCGCCTGGGCATGTCCATTGCTGGAGCTGGAGTTGCTGGAGCTGGAGTTGGAGTTGGAGTTGGAGTTGTGATGCTGCTGCTGATAGTTGAGCTGCTGCTGATGCTGCTCCGGCTTGGGTATGAATATGACCGAGGCGAAGCTGTCCTCAGACTCAATGCTCGTGTCCGACTGCAGGCTGCTGTCCTTCGACGAATCTGAGCCGGACTCGCGCGAATGCCGCCGCACGTTGCCCTGCTCGCTCTCCGCCTGCGCGCAGGCGCCGCACTCCGGCTGATAGGCGCTGCAGTGGCAAACGCTGCCCGCAGCGCAGTCGACGCCGCTGCAGTAGCTCACCGGGCCGCTGGACGCTGTTGCGCCGGTCAGCAGCAGGTGCGCCGGAAAGAGGCTCGCATTGCTCGCATGATGATGGTGGTGATGATGATGATGATGGTGTTGCTGATGCTGATGTGAATGCTGCTGATGCTGCTGCTGCTGCTGCTGCAGCAGCAGTTGTGGGTGCGTCGTCGACTGCTGCTTGTTGTAGGCGTTGCTTTGCGGCATCGCTTGGCCGGACGATGGCGTCGACGCTTGGCTGGCGGGCGTGGTTTTCATATTCTGCATCAGCTTGCTGATGCCCGTTTTGGTAACCCGCTCCAGACTGCCCGTGGAGCTCTTTAGCCTGTTGGTGAGGCCCTCCCGTATCACCTGCAGCCGCTTGGAGAACATCGCCGACCGGCAGAGGAAGGCCTCGTTCAGCGATGTCTGCTTCTGGATGCGCTTGCGCACCCGCTCCTTATCCCGCAGCCGATTGCCCGCCATCAGCTCCTCGTTGAGCGAGCTCTGCTTGCGCAGACAGCTGCTCGGAGCGGCTGGCTCCGCTCCAGCTGACGTCGAGCTGGACGCATAGCATCCGGTGCGCGTGTAGAGGCTGCTGCTGACGCCGCCGTTGGCGCTGTTGTAGCTTGTGAGCATTTGAAAGGCGGACGCCTCGTCCGACGCCGGCGCCGGCGCCGGCGCCGTTGCCGTTGCCTTTGCCGACTCCTCCAGCTGCGCCAAGCTGTCCTCGTCGCACAGCGACTGCTTCTGCTTGATCAGCTTCGGCCGCCGGCTGAGGGTGTTGCCCGCACTCGCTGTGCTCGTGGGCGACTGGCGGCCATTTAACGTTTCGGGCGCGCTGAGCAACAGCGCGGCGGTGGCGCTGGCCTTGGTCTCGCCGGGCACGAGGGGACCGCCCAGGCTGGGCACGCTCGAACGGGAGCGGACAATTTGGCGTGGCGGCGGCTGCAGAATGCTGCCCAAGCTGCGGGACTTGAGGCCGGCGGAGAGCGGCGGATCGGGAAAGTCTTCAAAGTCCTCGAGTCGACGCAGCTCAATGGGCAGATCCTTGGCATCCTCGTAGTCGAGGCTGCTGTCGTTCTTGGTGTCCTTCGAGGTCCACGAGTCCAAGAACCACGCATGGCGACGCCCGCCGGCTAGTTTCTGTAAAAGTGAAAAAAAAATGAATGCAATCGAAGTGATCCTTGAGGATGTGCGTAGGGAGGCTCACTTGTATGGCGCGCCGCACAAAGCTGTAGCAGGACTCGCCCGGCGACGATGAGCTGAGACTTGAGCTGTCGCCGTCGCCCGCCGAGCGACTGGAGTTGGTCGAGTCCTCCGTGTAGGCGTGATAGGGCGGCAGAAAGTCATCGCCGTCCTCCTCATCGGAGTAGGAGTGCGAGTAGGTGCGATTCTTGGGCGGCTGCCACGGGATCAGCACATCCTGGGACTCGAACCGCCGATGGCGCTGCTCCAGCGCCCAAACGGTAATCACCACACGTCCGCCAATCCGAAGGATACGCGCCAGCTCCCGCAGCGCTCGCACACGTCGCTCCGTGGTGGCAAAGTGATGCACCACGGCCAGCGAGAGCACCGCATCGAAGCTGTCATCGCGAAAGGGCAGCTCCAGATTGTCGCACAGCGCCACCTGCGGGCAAAAGGGAGGCGTTTAAAAAAAAACTAGATCGTAATTATGAATAACAGCGTGTCGTGGGAAATCTGAGGCGAAACAGCTGCCAATTAAATTATGCAGAAGTCGTCGCCCAGTTGTGGGGCTCTTGACAAATCCCTAGAGTAACAACCACTCAACCACCCACACCCTCAAGTGTACTGCAGAAAATTGCAAGTAAAGAAATTGCTGCGTTGCTGCGAATGCATTTGTATACCCCAAACCCATTTAAAATGCCTTGTGCAAATTTTACGGGCAGAGGCAGAAGAAGGCAGCTCCGGCTCCGAAAATTAAATATATTCATCAGCCGAGTTAGTTTAGCTATGTCCGTCCGTTTGTCAGTCCGCCACATTTAGAGACTACACGAGCTACACATCGAAAATGATCGATAGTTATCGTATATTTTGATTATTTCGGGTTTTGGAAACCACTGAATGAATTTAAATTTAATCATTACGTAATTATTATTATTTATTTATTATTTAATTATTATTCAATGACCACAACTCGCAGCTTAGTATAGGGTATCACCTAGTCGGGCACTCCCCACTGTAGCAATCTTACTTGTTATGGTTTCGCTTTATAAATTGCACTTGGAGTGCAGAGTGCAGAGTGCAAAGAGCAAGAAGCTAAATTGAACTGCTTGAAATATGGCGATAAATTATTATTGCCAGCGGAGAATTAAAAAGTTATGTACTATTAGTAAACCATGTTTACGGACACTTGCTATATGTTCCTCTATTTTTATAGAATGCCGCTTTTAGGAGTTTATAACTAGCGTTTGCTGTGTGTTCGCGTTTTTTCTATTAAATCAATAATTCTTGGCACCCATTAAATGTAAAAGGCATGGAAAAAATGTGGAAGGGAAAATGTATTTACAAAGTTGAAACAAACTTATGTAAAAATAAAAAAAAATATGAATATAAATACTTGCTTAAAGTTAAAAAATTAAAAAAAAAAATCATAGAAAAAAATATTTATTGTATGTATTTATATGTTCAAAAGTTCCTTATGAATTTAACATGTATTCCTTTTCTCTAACTAACACTCAACTGCTGTGATTGAAACGAAAAGACAAAAAAAAGTTGGTATACCTGCCCAAAAAGTGCTTTGCTATCAATTTTCCACACTTTCAAGTATAAACTGTTCCCAGAAGGAAGTTGGTATCGAAGGGCTTCCGTTTGCCAACAACAGTTTGCAATTAACAAAATTTAGGTTAGGAAGGGTCAAACAAAGTTAACGCGTTCGTCTGATGAAAATTGGCAAAGGGTTTGGTCAATTTGCCTCTGAAGTGCCTTTAGATACACACACATACACACACACTCATACACACTCACAGTTCGGTTAGCCCATCTGCATTGAGTTGGTCTTGTTTTGGTTTGCTTCAATTCGAAAAGTTGCGGACGAGTTTTAAAAATGTGTGCCAGTAAACTGACCTAACCTAACTTGGTGGCAGCCGAGTGTGTGTGCGTGTGTATGTAGGTGTAGCTTTATGTACAGTGCATATTTGTTATTTGCTTTACTATTTTTTTATAGATGTGCGTCATTTATATTTATTTCCATGTCACGGACAGAGCTGAAAGTGTCAATTAAGTCGAACGAAAAAGGAAAATAAACAAAACTCTCAGTATACACTATGTGTGTGTGTGTGTGTGTATGGAAGGTAAACCGTAATGTAGTTGGCATTTCCAGAACACACGTATCTGTACTTAATCATGTTCTCTTTCATTTTCAATTTCCCATTAAATGCAATACGAAATAAATCACCAGCAACTGCATAGATACCTTAATAAATCATATAACCAAAATACCTCCATGGGAAGGTGGATAAATGTAATTGGTGCACTTTGAGTCTGCAACTCGCAATTTCTATATCTCCTATATATACATTTTTTTAAATAGCCATTCATCAGTACATGATGCACTTTTTTCTTCCATATTTTATATCTGCACGAGGCACAAATTTAGTTTGGAGGCTGATATCTTTCGGTCTCTCTGTATGTGTGTTACTGCAAAAAACCCAACAGCCTTGACCCGTCTCGTAAAAAAAATGACAGATTTCGTCCTCTTCTTTGCTGTGTTTGCAGGCTGTCGCTGCGGATCTGGCCAGGTGCTTGGGAATGTCAGAGCCAAGAGCCTATGCAGCAGACGTTGCAGCTCAAGCTCTTGCAAAACTTTTTACAGCTAAAAATATCAATTAAGTTAAGTATTTTTAGGCTCCCGGCTGACAACTGCAAGAGGTCGCGTCAGCTGCAAGTTTATGTTTATTTTTGGCGAATTACCAATAAAATGAGAAATCAGTAGCCTTGATAATTTCAATCAATAGCTTTATTTAGTCCAATGGTTGTTCATTTATAACGAATTCTATATAATTGATTCCTGTTTATGTTTACTTAATTATAGTTAATAAAATGTGCAAAGCACCTTATGTGCATTGTAAAAATTAAACATAAAATGCGATTGTACGGTTGAAATAATAGCATCACATGGAATTTTTAAGGGACAAACAGGTTACATTTAAAATTTAGCGGATTTGAGTTGAATAAAATAAGGGGAATGAAAAAGATATTCTGATAAGAACTTTACAGTGAACATGAAAAACCTCCTGTATAGATATGTTTCACAGTCAAATTTTAAATTTGATTAGCTTATTGCCGTTTGAAAAACTCAACCATTTTAAATTTAATATTGATAATACGTGCATTAGCTTTATATCAAATCTGTCTTCATTATATATATATATGTTGTCCATAAATATTCTATCGTGTTGCGCGTGAAAAACTGCATATGCACATTTGCAATTGACTTTAGCGCTTCATCCAACCAGCTTTAAACAGTTTTTCTTTTCGTTAGCTTTTTTTTTTTATATTTATTTTGTTTTCTTTTATTTTTTTCGAACACGTGTTCTGGTGCCATGAATGCACACGCTGACATTTCTTTATGCTCTTTACAAATTATATTTATAGCAGTCGCCATTTTGTACACACATACGCTTTGTGGGTGTGTAATGTCACACTGGTTGTGCACATTACGCTTTTGAAATTTATGTTGACAAGTTTTCAATGCAGCTCCGTCTTGCCACTGTGAGCAGCAGGTGAAACATGTTACGCATACGCCACGTTGCTCATTAACGAGGCCACTGCGCAGAATGGCCCAAAGACTAAAGCGTAAAGCAAAATAAAAGAAAAATAACATGTATATATACATGTTTTATATGTGTGTGCATAATACTTATGCTTTTTTGGCATTCTTGCCACACAGCTTATTTAAATCGCGTTTAAACGAACCCAAAAAAAAAAACAACAACACCAAACACAGGTAAGTTTTCGAGTGAATTTTCTGGCTGCACCAAGTTGTTCGCACTCAACTGGCACAAAACTAAAGGATTTCGCCTGAAAAGCGGACGAATCAGAGAATCTCGTTGCGCTCGCTTTGCGTTGTTTTTATTTGTATGTTTTGTTTTTGCTGCCTTCTATTTTTTTGATGCGCCATTTGGGGCGGTAACAAAATTTATGAGTACTCGATTGCAAGCTGTATGTGTGTGTGTGTGTATTTAATGCCTGCTGCATAGCCTGCTCCACTTGGCAGTTTATTGCTTTACAAAATTATAGTAAATCAGGCCATGCACGAGTTGTGAAATCAAAGTTGCCTGACAGCAGCTGAAAGTTTTCCGACCATGTACATATAGTGGTGGCAAAGTTAAATTGGTTTTGTGCATAGTTTTTTAGTTTTTGTTTTTTCTCTTTCATACGGCCAGGTTTTTTACAGTTTTTCTGAAAAATGGCAGCTGAAACTGCCAAAGCCGAAGCAACAACTGATTTCGGTTGCAGGTCACGTGAGAAGCTTATGCACTTTGCATTTATTTTTTGTGCATTTCACACTTAAATACACCGAGTCACACACACACTATATATATATATTGCATATAATGAAGCATTAAATAAATTTAACATACATTCGAGTAATGATGCTGACATTTTATTGAAATGAAATAAAAACATTGGGCATAGCAAAGTTACGCTTGTTGTCAATTAATATGATATTAAGACAATTCAATTTTACAATATATATGCAGAATATGTTCTTTTCAAACTAAATATGATGTATTGCTTAAATTTTTTCCAGCAATATCTGTTTAATTTTGTATAAGCTATCAGAATAGTCTTTAATGACAATATAATCACAATATTTGAAATTTGACGTTATAAAAATATTCTTTATTACCCAACACAAAGCACAAAAGAAAGCTTTAAAAAAAATCTGAATATCTTTAAAATTTTCGTACTACAGCTTATTAGTATGCGAAGATTTAACATTAGTCATCCAAATAAATATTGTGAAATATATATTTTATTTAACATTTCTAGCTGTGTGTCTGATACACAAACGCAACATTTTTCTTGCCATTTTTGTTCTATGAAGAATCTCGAAAAATCTCATATAATTAATTTTGAATAACCATTTTTTTTAACCAATTTATAAAATCGCAGATATCCTTCAACAAAGAAAACAATTTTTCCCTATAAAGCCAACAAAGTTAAAAGGAAAACGCTTGTAATTGCTGTTAATGTCGACCATTAAAATGTCAAGGACTTGATAGTTGTAACAATCGAGCAATCGTAGGCATTGCAGTACTGTCAAGATAATGATAATGGGTCTGGTTATTAAATAAATGAAACCATTTACAGATAATTGTAAGCACTTTGCACCGTGTGGCATGTTACCCGCTAAGGTGGTAACCCTGGCCGCCTGTATTGCCATTGAACGGCGACGTCCTCGTTGTGTCCTCGTCGTCATTACATGCGAAGTTCAAGCCCACGCAATGGCCCCGCCCCCAGCTCAGCGAGTGCAATTTAAATGCGAAAAATGCCTGCCACTAAGCCTAGGGGCGGAGGGGTGGGGTTGATGCGTGCGGTGGAGTGGAGTATAGCATGCATTTCTTAGTAAATGCGAAAGTTGCATTTCTTGCCTGGAAATGGCACCATAAATAAGCGAAGCGAGGCGAAACGAAGCGTTTGTAATAGATTATTGCAGAAAGTATTGCATACCTCTGGGCGCAACCGGGTGGTAAAATTTATTGTTGCCTGTTATAAAGAAAAGGAATTGTTCGGGATGTCGCAACAACAGTAAAAGCCGAACAATAAAGTGCATACAATGAACGTTACTTAAAGGGCAGCTTACTTATATAAAAGTTATGCGCAGTGCATGTTTGTGAAAGGTTATGAAAGCATCATATACAGGAATTATATACGCAGTTAGAGATTCAGCTACCTGAATTCATTCAGTATAATCAGAATGGAATTATTGGAAATAAATTTAAACATTTTAATGTAGGTCGTGTGACCAAGTTAGATATTAGCTTTTCTATGACAAATATTTATGTTTTTTTTTAACTAACCAGATCTAATATACTGTTAAAATTATTGAACCATTACAGCTTAATGAAAAATATAGTTTGAAATGCTAGCCAATATATAAACTAAGCTTGAATGATTTATCCAATGTCAAAAATATTTTTAAATTTCATTATCCCTATCAAAATAAGTTATTTATCCCAGCAAATTTTACTTTGCAATTAAAGAAAGTAATTACAAAATTAGTTTTTATCGTTTTAATTGGCACAACTTGAAAGTCACATAGCTGACTAACTGTTGTGGAAGTGTGAACCTTCTGTTGCCAACTCGTAGTCGCAATCGATTCAGCGTCGCTTTGGATGCAATTGTGCACATTATTAGTTGCTCTCTAATGACCAAAACGCTGCTCATTTTATGGCTCCATTGTTGGCCATTGCAATTATGGGGGCATTAAAGCACAGCGCTCGCTATAACTGGGCGAACATGTGCAAATAATTTTCAATGATAAGCATAATTTATGCGTTGTAATAAAAGCGACTTGGCCAACCAGCAGTGGACACTCGACTGGGCCATGGCTAATAAATGAATGAAGCCACTGTGTTTGCTCGTTGAGCCAAAATGGGTCAATTGTATTTCCAAGAATTGCAATAGAGGCAAGAGTAATAAGCAGAGACACAGAGAAAAAGAGGAGAGATAAAGGGAAGACAAATGAACTACATGTGGTCGGGCAAGGAACACGCACCTACATACAACATCCAACTATGCTGTAATATGCCCACATCAATTACAGTTTCATTGCATTCTGTCTTTCTTGGCCCACTCACCTCGCTGCCCTTCTCGTGTGCCACCTTGCTGAGCCGATAGCAGCGATCGACGCCAATGGTGCACACGGCGGGATTGGCTTGCGTTAGGTAACGGCCACTGCCGCAGCCAACGTCGCAGACCACCGAGCCGGGCTCCAGGTTGCTCAGGAACTGTGCCACACGCGGCCGCACCGGCCCCGTCGGCTCCTCGCAGTGCTCGTAGACATCGTGGACGTAGGCACGTTCCAACGCCGCCGAACGGCCGCTGGCATCGCTTGATGCAGTTGTTGTTGTTGTTGGCGTTGTTGTAGCTGTTGCTGTTGTTGTTGCGGCAGCGGCTTTTGTTGTGCTCTTTATTGTCTCCGCTGTTGTAGGCGCAACTCCATCTCTTGTTGTTACTGCTGTTGTTGCTGCTGCTGTTGTTGTTGTGGGCGAAACAACCGTGGGCGCCAAGTTAGCTGCTTGTGTTATGCTCGACGCTGCATTTGTCGCAGTTGTTGTTGTCAATTGTTTGGTCATTGCTGCTGCTGCGGCTGCTGTTGCTGTCTCCTTTGTTGCTGCTGTGCACTTTTCATATGACAGACCAGCCTCATCTGTGCGGGAAAATGAGAGAGATATAGGAAATGTTCAGATGCATATTTCAAGATTAGATTCGTGCTTTTTCTGGGTCTTGTAAGCTCAAATGGAGCTAGTGGAGGGTATTTAATTTAAGGAGTCTGCACTGTACTTAGAGCTAATGATAGCTCTCTTATAGCTTATGTGATTAGCAACATTTTAAAATAAATATAAAAAATGGTTCAATGTAATAATTATAATAATTTTATGATAATATAAATAATAATACTAATCATAAAAATAATAATAGTAATTGGTAATAATAATAATACTTAAGAGCAGTTGTTTAGAGTTTTAAATCTTCAGAAATATTTTATGTATATTTTTCAAGCGATATTGATTTTACTGTAAATTAAAAACACATAGATATGTTATAGCTGCAGGCTATAGTCGTTTAATCAGCACTAAACCTAAACTATTTTATGAGATATTACACAAAAGTTACTTTTGAATTGGTTTAATGAGGTAAGAATCTAACTATTCCAGATAAACAATATTATTTGAATTCTGTTATTGGTTTAGGATTTAGTTTTACATGTAGCCTTTTGCTAAAACCATACAATAACACATAGCCTTGCATGTTATCTTCTGTTATCTTCCATTTCCAAAAAAAGAAACCTATTTTACGGGCTGAAATAATGTAAACTGCATGGTTATTTATAATGTGCCAACAATTTGTATAATTAATGCAATTTGGGTAGCTTAATAGGACCCATAAACTCAAAACTTTCGCCCCTATCGCATGCCTAACAAAATTTACAATTGCACACTTGTGTGTGTGTATGTGTGTGTGTGGGTGGTGTGGTTGTTATTATTCCTGTTATTGAGGTTGTTGTTCCTCGATGCATGACATCAAGTCGTAAAATCGTTACAGCAACGTCAGCAAAACCCCCACAAACACACACACACACATATGGAAAACTGTTGTCAACGCCGTCATTGGGCAACTTCCATACCGGAAATGTAGAACTAGCCTGAGTTTGCATTGTTGTTGACATTTTATAACTGTATTTCCGGTGCCAGTTACCGTCGCTGCTGCCCAAGGCGCATGCAAAGAAATTTGCACGCCCTCAGGTTCAGTTCCAAGAAATTGTCAGCGTAATGAATTTCATTAAAAACAAGGTGGCGCACAAAAGGCGATCGTAATTCCATAAAGCCTAGGCAATAGTGAGTGGGTTGTGTGGGTCAGTGGCTACTGGCACTGCGAGCGAGTGGGCGCCAAAGCGCATTAGCACTGTAAAATGCAATTATAATCGAAATCAGATTAAAAGGAAATATAATGGCAACAATGACGCAGCACAAGAGCAGCATAAGACAGAGTGTGTGTATGTGTGTGTGTGTGTAAGTGTGCGTGCGCGTGGGTGTTAATGAGTGCATGTGCGGGTGTTAATAAGCGCAGAAAATGAGCTGTTATTATGTTTTATGATATTTTAATTGAATATGCTTTTCTCTCGCAAAGACACACACACTCTGTAGGGATTTCTGTAGGTGTTCAATAAAGATCACATCGATAACATGGAAATTGTATTGAGCAATGCAGATTACATGAGCTTAAGGATTTAAGCAACAGTTTTGGGGAATATTATTATTATCATTCGTTTTCGCTGTACATTTGCCTTCCCTGCTTTAGTGGCCTTTGAAATTATCCAACTAAAGTCAGCGGTGTGCGTAATTAACTTGAATAACAATATGGCTGTTAATCATTTGACTAAAATTTTACTATCAAAATCGTGCACTGAGAAGTTTTAGGAATAAAAAAATAAACTTTTTATATACAAGTAAATATAAAAATAAAATTTTTTAGAATACAAATAAATGACCATTAGTTTAATAAAACAGCACTTCTTACCATTCCAAATAATTTAAATTTGATATCAATGTATTCACGGAAAAAAAAACAAAAAGGGTTTTTTTGCTATAAAATGTTAAACTGACCTACTATAAAACTACACTTAAATAAACTAAAAATAAGAAGATTAACAACAAATTCGTGTGCATAGATTTTAGTATAATGTTGGAAGAGAATGAGAGAGAGACAGATATAGAGAAAAAAATAGATATATATTAAAATTAATTAAATAAAATGTTTACTACCTTACTGGTATTGCATATAAATTGCATATAAATTAAATATAATATGTGTGATAGAATAAATATTATGTTTTCCTTATTCAAAACATCAATTATTAAAATTCCCTATGCTTTATTACTTTTACTTTTCCATACGTTTCCCCTTCATCACTTCTGTATATTCCATTTTCTGACTATAAACTATTTCAATATGCCATTTTTCCCCTCACTTAACATGCTTCACAATAATATATAATGTATTTCTAACAGTTAATTCCACACACTACCCATATTTAGCTCTTAAATATACCATATTTTCCCCATTTAGTTCCTTCTAAAATATTCTTTCTTTTTGCCACTTTTATATACCATATACATATATACGACATTCGATTCCTGGTTGTGGTTCTTCTGTCTTGTCATGTAATGAACATTCATTAATATCATCATTTGCTTATCTTTTGTCGGATCTCTTGATACATTTTGCAGTTGACTACAAATATTACACATACGCCTAGTAGGCGCATGTACGCCGTGCGTATGCATAATATTTTGTGGTCTGTAAAATAAGCTTAATATTTTTTCGCTTCTGCTGTTCCTGTTTTTGTTCTTGTTGTTGTTATTGTTATAGGTGCTCACCTTTTGTTAGGCCGTTGGTGCGCTGATAATTCGCATTCAACAACGCCGTTGACGTCAGTTCCGTTGATAACATGCGATGCGGGCAGAACGCAGGACGAGAAATGATTTTACGAGATTGCCAATAGGCAGAGGCTGCCGTTGTTGCTGCCGTTTCTGTTGTTTTCGTTGTTGTTGTTGCTGATGATGTTGTTGACGGCGATGAGTGGGAAAGCAAAAATGACAACGACAACGAGAACGACGGCGACGCGTCAGAAAATCAATGTGCATGCATAATTTAAAGTCAGTTGGCAGGCGGCACTTGGTCTTTGAATATGTCTTCGACAGCGATTCCGACTTGAAATTGGCGTTGTGTGGTTGTGGTTTATTTTTAGACTTTCCAACCGGGGCACGTTTCATACGATAATTTGGTCAATTTTGTTTTGAAATCTATCATTATAGCAACTACACGCCGTAATTGCTATCGCTGTTGTTTTTGTTGTTTGCTGCTTTTGTTGTCGCTAGTGCTGCTGGCTAAGGACACGGGCTCGGACTTGGACACGCGCTCGCTCACACACAAAATAGGATACACAAAATGCTTTTCACTGCTCCTGTTGGCTCCTTTGTTGCCGTTGCCGTTGCTGTCAATGTGCCTGCCAAGCGACAGCCTGCCTCTGGCATATGACGTTTTCTTTGTGTGAGTGTTTGTGTGTGTGTGCGTGTGTTTTTTTTTCTGTTTCTTGTAGGCACTTTTCACTTGCACTTTTCATCCACAATTTTATACATTCAATTATTTGTTATTTATTTAATGCAACATTTGCTTTCACGTATTCTTTCTAGGCCACTTGGCGCTTGGCGCTTCAATTTCTTAATGCAAACTCTCTTTGCGTGTGTATATATAGGGTGTATGTCTTCTGTCCGTATGTGTGTGTGTTTGTGTGTGTGCGCGTCTTGTTTTGCCGCTGCCGTGTGTGTATGCCATGAGTTAACGTCGCGTACTGGCCACAAAAGCACGCGCATATCCTTTTGTTCAAGGATGTTGTTGCCATGTGGATTGCATTCAGCAAAGCTTTTGCCATTAACTTGACGAAAGCTTCGGCCATACAGCTGTTGCCCGAGAGGGAAAGTGAATGTGACTAAAATAAAATAAATTAAGTGAGAGAGTGAGAGAGAAACAAAAGCATAGAGCAGGCGCCATTGAAGATCCTTTGAATTGCTGACAATAAAAAATATCGTGCGATTGTTAATGAAATTATAAGCGTGTTAAGAGCTACAACGATTCAGCTATCGAATGAAATATAATTACAAATATTAAATGTTATTATTACTACTGTTATATTATGATGATATTTAATGGCTTCAACTTTAAAGAAGCGAAAAACTTGTTTAAAACCATATTAAAAAGTCTAACAAAATTAGATATTAAGTGAAAATAAAAAAAGTAAAATATTTTTTTTCAATAAAATGTATAATAAAGGTTATACTAATAAAAATAATGCACTGATATTGAAAACATATTTCTAAATTCTTTTCGGGAAACAATTTTAATTGTTAATTGAAGAAATGTACTGCCTAATTTACTTAATTTGTGCAACTTTGGCTTGAAGAAGATCCATCACAAAATAAATAATTCATTAAATGCTTATTTTCTTAAATATTTCAAAGTCTAGAATTAAATTGTGATTTCGTGCCCTCGCTGGCTAAAAATAACCAAATGCTAGGCAATTAAAACGAAAAGCTTAAACGCTTTGTTGTTTTTTTCTCCACGTCAGACTGTCAAATTTCATGAATGAATCCCCCCAAGCAATTGAAGACGCAGTTCAAGCACAGAAACAGAAACACAAATAGAAACAGCAACAGCAACCTGAAGTTTCGTCAAGTTGGCGGGCAGGGGCTGAGCTATCCGAAATAGTCCTGTAACGTTAGAGCCAAGCGAAAAATAGCACAGAAATACTGAAATTTGGCGCAGCGCAGACTCTACACTGAGTGCGGCACACACTCGCACACACATGCACACTGTCCGAAGGATATGCCGCTTACACTCCGCTCGTCTGATTATTTTTGATGAATGAAAAGCTTTTTGTTTGGCCTGCCGCTATCTACCAACCCCCCCTTGCCGCGATTCTATATTGTTGTAGTACCATAAAATAAGACTCGACTGACGTTCTCGTTGGTGTGTGTCTCTGTGCGTGTGAGAATGTGTGTGTGTGTGTGTGTGTGTGTAGTAAAAGCTATTGTGGGCTCTGGCTTTTTTTCTGATTGGGTGGCTGGGTGGCTAACTGGTTGCCCGAGCGTCATATGGCTTTTTTTGTAAGCATGACTAATATAATCAAATGGCCAAACGCGACTGTGGATATGGCGTCGAAATTTTTGGCGACATGCCAATGAGTTTAGCAAATGCCAGTTAAGCAGCCCCGACGACAGATAACCTTAAACAAAATATGTATGTATTATGCCCCCCTGCTGCGGGGGCGTCGTCGATGTCGTCGTCGTTTGTTGATGTCGTCACAAAAGCCTGGTGATTCATACAGCCGGCAAATGTTTGCTTTCCGTAACGCTTTTATAGTCCTCTTGGCATGTGACAAATGACAGGCAGACCTCAACCAAAAAAAGGGAAGAAAAAAAAGTAAATGCAATAAGCAGATGTCTCAATTGTTATTGTTATCAAAGTCTTGCAAAAGTTTAGGCTTTAGCTGTGGCATCTGCATTACACAATATTTTCTAACAAATTGCAAAAGTTTGCTAGTGTTTTTTATTTGATACGGACAGTGATGATAATATCATAGTAATCAAGCTGTTGTTCTACTTTGCATGGTCAGCAGCTGCAGTATTAATGAATGTACGCTATGTTTGTCTATGTATGCAAGTGGCATTGGTGAAGTTTTGCCCATTGCCTTTGGCCTGGCACGCCTGGCATCCAACGAATGTGGCATCATTAGTTGCGTTCCAGTCATAAATCATACGCACCGTGCCACAATGTACAAATGTCTGTGGAGATGGAGGAGGTTTCAGGATATGCAGGATGGACTGCACTGCTAATAATGTCACGTACCGAGGCTTTTGACAGCCATTCACAACTTCATCCTGTCAGCTCTCAAGCTTAATTGAGTGCAATTAGCCGGGGCTTTGAATATAAAAATATAAAGCATTTAATTAAACTTAAGAATAGCAAATACAAATATAATATCACCAAGAAAAGAGTGCATAAAAATATATATGACACATAAAACTTAAGCTTAAATTAAATTTTAATTAAAGACAAAAACAAATTATGCACAGATGCAAAAACAAATACGGAATGAAAAAAATTTAGCTTGTTATCTGATTCAAAGCAGATCTGCCCAACTACAAGGAAAACAGCTCAAGGAGCAGCCAGCGCGAATGTCCTTGCTTGTTTGTGTGCTTGGGCAAATGAAGTGCAAATTATGCCGGAAATACGCGAAAAGCAGGACGCATACACACACACACACGCATCCAGTAATTTGTTGTTGCTTTGTTCCTCGCTGCGGCGCCCCAAAAAGTATGCAACGCGAATTTGCCAGCCGACCACGTACATGTTACTAGCTGCTACCAGATAAAACTTGTCGACATAACTTAATTGTGGTCCCCCCTCGCTCCCTCCTCAGCCCCTCAACCCTGAGCCCACTTAAAATCTAATGTTTCGCGCGTGGCGACCGCGTTTGAAAGCGACGCCATTTTAGACGGTCGCGTATTCTTCGACGGCCTTGCAATGTTGCCTATTTTTTTGTCCAATTTTTGACGGATAAATATTTGGCTCATATCTTGTTGCGCATTTTCTCATGTGGTACGGTCAATGTTCGAGGCGGACATTGGAGGCCTGACGTCATCAGTCGCAAAACACACAAAAAAGTACGAAAACTCCGCCTCGTTTCAAGGCCAAACAATGGGCGCCAGAGCTAGTGTCGCGTGACGCAAAAGGATATTGGCTTTTATTTTCTCTGCTGAGGCGTCTTTAACGAATTTCTGAAATAACCACGTGTCTATAAAGCCAATTAGAGTTACCGATTAAAAGCTTTCACTACGAAGCTTTCGTCTAGCAAATGCACAAACCAAAAAAGTCGAAAGTTAAGCCAGTGTTGAAAGCAAGAAAACAGGGTCGGATTTGCAACTAAAGGGTGCCGAATCGGGGCGCTAGATATTCAGGATATTGTAAGAAATTATTGATATTTCATTGAATTTCTGCTATTTTATTTTTAGCCATGATTTCTAATTGACCAAGATACATTCAAATCGTCCTTTACAGCGGGGCTGGTAATACATTTTATTGGTTTAATCGGAGACAGTTTCTTCTGCCTGTTGCATTCATTTTTACAAAACCAATATACCATTCTTACCCATTTTCATTCGGTTCAGCGTATAAAGCAACAAGTGAGAAGGCTCTAGTCGGGGCCGCCCGACTAGGAGATACCCTGAACCCTGCGATCTGGTTCTATAAACATTTCAGCTCGTTTACACATAC
>SCDY01000613.1:0-59252 GCA_004143825.1 Drosophila micromelanica
GTGTCTAAATTAATTCTACATTTCAGTTTAAAAATAAAATTTTTGGTCCAAATTCATGTAAAAATTGTTCGAATATATACCCTAGTGTTCCCATATAAGGCTAGGTCTCAACTTTCCCCAGTCGTAACTTTGCCAAAACTCAACCGATGATGATAAGGATGGTCGTGTTGTTCGTGGTTCGACTTTTAGTTAAGCATAGAAAACCGATTCAAAAATATTATCGATTAATTTCGATAATAAAAAAATAAAAATAAACTTCATCTGCGTATCGTATATATGAACGGAATGAGTCCAAGGTTGACGGATATTTTAATGAAAAGGCGACTTCCTGGTTAAAACCCAAAATGTATTTAATAAATAAAATACATTTAAATACATTTCATTTGCATTTTTACTTTTTATTCTAATATTAAAATTAAATTTTGTTAGTCAGCTGGCATACAATTATTAAATCTCACAGTTTTATTCTAATATTAAAATTACATTTTGTTAGTCAGCTGGCATACAATTATAATTAAATTTCACAGTGTAAAACTATTATTTACAAAGCCCAAGAATGTCTTTGATTTGAACGAAACATGTTTAATTTTCATTGCTTAAGCAAATAGAATATATTATTGCTGGACTCACAAATACAAGATAATTGGCTAAATTCCATGCATAAATTAAAGGCGCAAGCAAAAATCGAAATATTTACGGTGGGAGTGGCTTTACCACTGATGCGTCCGCCATCGATATCCGTATACTTTTTGACGTTTGTTTGATATGCAAACTTTGGCAGCTGATGGATAGACGAGCGCCCCGTTCCGCCGGGAATTGTGACGGCAATTGGGGATATCGCCCGGCATATTTATGAAATGAAGCCGAAATATTGGCTGCTTACTGTGCTGCAACATCAATTTGCATGGAAATTAGCAACAACAACAAACCACCTGCTCTGTGCACCCACACTCAAAAGGGCCACATACTCTCTTCTATTGGGGGTTAGATGATCTAAAACAACAAACAAAATGATGTCATTTTAGACATGCATCTGGTGTTTGTTTTGTTGCTTGCTTTGGGTTTGGCTTTAATTCATTGAATCCAGCTTGATTTGTAATTCTCAACTGATCTGGAGTGAAAGTATTGCTTTTGTTGGTAAATTGCATTCCAGTGTAGAAGCATTTACCAGCTAAATGCAGAGAAGAGCTTGGAAATTTTGTGGGTTGAACGAGCGAGCCGGAAGAACGCCCACGATTCAAAATTTCTACCTTTGCGGCCAGAGAAGCCTCAAATTGCAAACGGAAGCAGAAACTCCACGCTGAGCACAGCCCATGCCGAGCTGCAATTTACTCTGTTCCACATTATGTTGCATAAATGTTTTTTAAAAGAAATTCATACAATTTGAAAAAATACTTATACAAAATTATAAAAAATAAAAATTGTTTGCGTTATGAAAAATAAAACAATTTTTAATTTGCATTTAATTTTGCAGTGTTGTTTTTTTTTTTTTGTGAATGCATTTCCGTTGTCACCGAGCATATGGCATTTATCAGCGCGGGGAAAGGTGGTCGGGGTGGCATTATTAATGATAGTTTTGAATGAGTCGCCAACTGATGCAGCAGAAGTTTGTACATAGTGTATGTGTATGATTAATTTGTATATTTGTGGAATTGTTATATTATAAACACATTTGGCAGTGAGCGGAAATGGCGCTTAATTGTCGACACCAAACCCAGGTTTGCTTATCATTTCAAATTACAAATTGTATTTATTTTTATTATTTTTTGTGTGTTTTTAGTTTGTTCGATAATTGCATAATTGATTTTGTTCAAAAAAAAAAAACTTTCACAATTGACAATTTGAAGAGCCTGAAAACTGTGAGGGTATTTAAGTGTTGCACTAACCACAGCCTGTGGCATTGTTGTGTGGCACGGAGAGAAGCGCAGCAACGCCTTGGGGGCGGCACATGCAAATTTCATGTGTTTGTTTTTTGCAGCGATTATATTCAATAATTGTGTGCATTTAGATAACTTACAAGCCTCGGGGCAGCAGGGCGCACAGACAATGCCGCTGACCCAGCACTGGCCGCTTCAGGCGCCGTCCAAATGGACGCCAGTCACGCCATCGCACCCTCCCCAATCCCAAAACCGAGCCCGAACCGAACTGGCCCTGGCCACAAATCCAAGCCGGGCCAGAAACCAGCCCCATTCCAGGAACCGAGACGTGTGTAGGTGTTGAAAGTAACTTCAGGCAGTTGCATGGTCACAGTCCCCGCTGCCCTTGCCCTTGTCCATTGCCCATTGCCCATCCCTATTCCTTCTTGCACTGCCAGCTATCAGGGGTAAATTGAGCGTCGGCATCGGCATCGGCGTCGGCTCAGAAATGTGTCGGAAGTCTTTAGTAAAAGTTAAATAGAAAGCATATATAAGATTTATTTGCAATTCCCCCGTTATATTTATGCAAATTTGGCTGCTCGCCGCTCAAGCTGTTTCGCATATCTGGCACAAGTCTTGTAATTTATTAATCTTTAAAGCCTGTCATGAGACCATTTGAATAAATAAGCCCAAATTAAATATCTGAATATATAACTGGAATTCACTTAACAATAATTTAAAGTTACCTGAATTCAGCATTAATTTTAAAGAATTATATTGAATCTGTCGAATCAAATTATTTGCTAAATATAATATACTTACAATAATTTATATTTCTTATATGACTATTGACTATTTGTATTAACTGTCTGTCTTAACATCAAAAGTACTGGCCGTCGGTCTGTCCGTCCGTATGAACGCAATTGAAGCTAAAGAAATTTTGTATATATACTCGTTTGCAAACCGATAACACCTAAAATCGCAAATCGATAAACAATTTACAGCTACAGTCCCCAAGCTTGGACTTCCCCAAAAGATTGCGACCTTGAGATCGCGAAGTCAGCAAACTTTGCATATATATTGCAGAAATAGTTTCCCAAATCATAGATAAATATATTATAAATATTAGAAAATAGAAACAACCACTATGGAGTTTCGTCAACATCAATTTTAAAATTATAACAACAAATTTTATAATTATAATTAAATTACTAATATTAACAATTAATATAATAAATAATTGATTATCATTTAAAATGTGCTTTTGCAGTTTATTTAAACAGTTGCCGCACATAACAACATTTCAAAAATTCCCGTTTCGAATCTAATCCTTGCGCCTTGCAGCAAAAATGAAAACATTTGTTGTCATCTTCTATCGCAGCTCTGAGATCTGGGCAATTTGTCGACGGGCGGGAGATTAAAATACGGCAAAATAAAAAAAAAAAAAAACGTTGAAAACAATAAATAAAATGCACGAACAAATTATGAAAGCAATCAACGAGGACAGAAGCAATGGGGTCTGGCCGGGGATTGTGGCATTAGGTTTGGGCTCGGGGCTTAAGTCTTATCAGCGATGTGAATTTGAGCGTCACTTGAAAAGGACAACTCGCCGGCCAGGACAACTCAATTTGATAGAATGGATGAATTTGTCACATTAGAAGCATTAACAGGGCGGGCATATGTGAAGGAGCTGATAAGATCCAATGACGATGTCGATGTCGATGTCGATGCCTTTGCCGAGTCCAGACAGGACGAGCCGCGGCCAATGCAGCAGAAAATCTGGCTAAGGTACGGGCGGGTGGCTCCTGTTCCTGTTGTTCCTGTTGTTGTTGTTGTTGTTGTAAGTGGTGGTGGTTGTCCTTCTAATGCAATTTTCAAATATTGTTGTTGTCAGTGTAATTGCCAGGATATTAACAGGGGTTGTCCTGCATCCTGGACGGATTACGCCGGGCATTATGAGCAAATTAAGTGTGAAGTGGCATTTGGGATTTGTGTACACACACACGCACACGCACACTCATACAGACACACACAAGGATGGAAGAGGCAGCCAAAGGATCGCTGCTCTTAAGCGCTTTACTGACTGCAAAGCCAGAGAAAACAAACAATAGGCGTGGCCGTTGACACTCGCTAACAAAAGGTGTCACATGTCAAGCAGCGACTCCCAAAGCCATATCCTGGTCCTTCCCACTCCATTCCGATTAGAGTTCCTTTTTTTATGGATACATTTGAAAAACAAACTAACAAAACAAATGCGTTGCCTATTGGCCCCGTCACCGTCGCCCATTTAACCCCAAACGCGAGGTGGCCTCGGCAATGGGCCAATGGCCCATCCAAGCATCTCTCAACGGCTTATCATTTACACTTAAAGGCTCAGCGAGGGCGGCACGTGACCGCCTGCCACATCGAGCGATTCATGAGCCTGGCCAGCGTTGACCCCGGGCTCGGGGGTACGGCAACATTGAAGTATTATTAACCGCAAAATGCTCATAAAGGATCAATTTGTGCGCACACGTGCCCAGGATAATGCCTAGCCACTGTGGCAAAGTCGCCGGCGGTGGCGGTGGCGAGGGCGGGGGCGGGTCGGGGGTGTGGCAGTGCTATCATTGCGACAAAGCGTGAAGTGCACATAAATCAAAGCAACGGCTGCCAAATGGACACAATTTTGATGACAGCAATGGCCAGAGGGGGCGGGCGGGCTGATTGACTCCTTGCCGGACAGCAGCCTTGTGTGACCACCGTTTCACTCTCCCACTGTTCCGCTGTCTGCGATGCTTTCTTGCTGCCAGCTTGACTTACGATAAATACGCCAATAGATGCCCTTTTCCACGCTGCATTATCCCGATCCGTTCGAAAGTTGTTTCAATCGAGTGTCCCATTGTTTCACAAGATATCACTGTTTCGCATGTTCCACTGTTTCAATTGTTTCCCTTTCTCACTGCAATGAAGCTCCACTATTCCATTGTCCATCCCACTGTTTCACATCAGATGTTCCATGTTCCGCTGTTCCACTGTTTTACCGATGTAAATTGTCAAACGGCGCCAAGTTTTAATTTCTTACTGTTTTTATGATCCGGAGTTGGCTCTTTTTCGACTCATGACACGTTCTGTTCCAGTTCCGCTGCAGTTCATCAGCTGTTAAAAAGCAATTAATTAGGTGACGCTTACGTTCTCGGGCCTGCCAGTCCATGTCTCGGGCCCGGCCATCCGTCAACTGTCCTCGAACGGGTGGCGTCGGTGGCTGCACGGCCCGACCCAAAGCCCCCACCCACAAATTGTTTGCAATTTAGTTGAAATCGCGCCTCTTGGCCAAATTGCCTTTAAATTGGCAGTTGGCGCAGCGCACCATAAATCCAAACGGCACCAGCACCAAGTGCTGCTCCAAGCTCCAAACTCCCATCCACTGCACTCCATTTATGGAGTAGCGGAAGTATCGCTTGTCAAGCCTGTGTGCGCATCTCCGGCCTCCTGGCCGTGGGGCATCGTTGGCGGTCAGCGGCGGCGGTCGCAAATTATCAACAAATTAGGCATTTCGTCGAAGTCATCGTTGGAGTTGTCTTTGGAGTAGGTTGCGGCTGGAGTCCGAATCATCATTTCATTTGTTTGCATGTCTCGTTGTCATTTCGTTGATTTTGGCGGCGTCTCCTTTGGCCAGTCATTTCTCAACTGGCATCCCTCTCGCTCTCTCGCTCTCGCTCTCTCTCTCTCTCTCTCTCTCTTTCTCGATCGTAGGTCGTTTTATGGCTGCCGCCGTCGCCGCCGCCGCCGCTGGTAAAGTGATTTCTTCAACGCTTTGTTAGCGCACAGGATTGATGCAGCTGTCATTAGGCGTTTTCGGCTTAAACGGATCCCAGCCAACTGGCCAGCTGAACTTGCCCCGCTGCCCCCCGTTGGGTGCCTCAGCAGCGTTTGCTAAATGCGTTTTTAACGTGCTTTTAATTGTCAGTTCGTTGTGACTCCAGTTACCCCCCGCCCCGCCCCTCCCCAACCGGCTGGCTTGTTCGTTGCCCCGACTGCTTGAGCGCAAATTAAATCAAATTGAAACTAATTAACATAAATAAATTTAAACAAAATCCAATCGGAATATGCCTCGTTACAGGCTTTCACACTTTACGCTTCACTGCGCGCCGACGCCAACGAGGATGCCGCCTCCGCCCATGCCTCCGCATTCGCATCCGCATCTGTCCTTGCCAGGCCAGAGCCTGACATTTACAAGCGACAACTGTCAAATTGGACAAGTTGCATTTGCAAATAAATAGACGGGCATTCGTTCGAACGGAAACGGAACTGACGGCACAGGAGTCGCTTTCCATTAGCCGGTGGCATGCGTAAAGGGTGCTTCCTGCTGGAGTGGGTGGCCAACGGGAGGGACGGGATGGCAGGGGGGCAGGGGGGCAGCTGTGGCTGTGGCTGTGCTTCGTCGGTTGCGGTTAAAGTTTTAGGCGCAATAAAATTAATTGGATTTTCTGCCAGATGCTGTTCAGCTGTCAGGACAACCCCCCCCCCCCCCCCCCCCCCCCCCCCCCCCCCCCCCAGCCACCCCCTGAATGTAACCGAACCTCCCCAACCAATCGGCCCCACCATCAACTCTTGTTTAGTAACAAGTTCAGAAATTTACTGCTTTATTTGCGGTCTTGTCAAAGCAATCAACACAGTCAGTCAACCTATGTCCGTGTCCGTGTCCTTGTCCGTGGCTGCCACATCCTGGTGGTGGATTTTATTTACTTTGCTCGCAGGCGACCCCAAAGCTAAACCTCAACCAGGACTCTAGTTGCGACTCCTGCCAATGGCGGCGGCTCTGGCGTCCTGTTTGTCCTGCTGTCTGTCTGTCTGGCTGGCTCGTTGAGTTTATTTGCAGAATGATTTTTCAATAATTTATGTATGACGTTGTCGACGCATATCCACAGCCAGTGTCAGGCTACAGCCACTTGATTTAATGTGCGGGGTGTTACTTTCAACACCCTCCAATCATATAATAATAATAACAGCAGCAGCAACAGCAACAACAGCAACAACAGCAACAACAACAATCAATAGTGTTTTTGGTGTGACAATGCAATTATAAATGGTGACAAAATAATTTCCGCTGCGTGATTTTTATGACAGTTGTGCGGCGCATTCTGCTCGACTGCATTCGCATCAGAGCCACAAATTAAATAAGAATTAAGTAGTTTATCTGCAACCCCTGCCCCTGCCCCTGTCCCCCGCCTCTAGCCCCACCTCCACTAAAAAACTCCACCCCAAATCGCATCCGTTGCCCCGCAGCTTATTTCAAATGCCAACTTAATGAACATAATTGGATAAAAATGCAACATAAAAGAAACAGTGAGAGAAACAGAAATAGAAACGAGGACCGAGGACCGATAAACACAAAACATAACATTGCAATAAATTTATATAATTTGGGTTCATCCTGATTTCCGGCCTCCTATTGCTATGTGGGTGCACCATCAGCCTTTGGCTTTTGCCATCATCGAACGGCGCCCTCCAATGAAATCATAATTTAAAGGGTGTCCGTGTGTTCCACATACCCCCCCCCCCCCCTGGTACCCCGATCCCAGCATGAACTTGGATCCATCGCTACCGTCGCCAGTCTCGGGACCATCGCGAATTCATAAAAGCTTGTCATTTCGTGCACGCAACCGCGTTGCGTTATAATTGGAAATTGGAAACGGCTAAGAAAAAAATGAAATAGCAGACGCGAACCTTTGCGGACTTGACGCAACCCGGACTTGGGTTTGGGTTCGGGTTCGGGTTCGGTTCTGTCGATGCGTTTTGGGGATGTGCCATCGCCCTTTTATTGTAGGTACATTGCAGTTCCCAAGTATTTCAAGCAATGTGCAAGCCGAACGATAAAGCTATCCTTCATAAAAACGATATATAGAGGAAGTCAATCCAATATTGTCCATTCCAAAACATTCAAAACATAGAGTGTTATACTCTTAATGTTGCGACTAGCGCTTATAGTCTCCGAGATATGGTAAAAAAAACCAATGGTTGAAATCGATTTTAATCGATTTTAATGAAACGGTGCCAGGTAGCAGGATAAAATGATAAATGTCGAAAAGTTTAGGTATCTAGCTTTTGTAGTTTCCGGGATCGCTGCGTTCTTACAAATGGAGAAGGGCGGACAGGAGGACATGGCTAAGTCATTAAAACTCCATTTATCCTTTTTACCCATTTCTAATGGGTTCAGGATGTAGAGTCAAAAATAAGAAAACATATGTAATTATTCAGATTAGCGAAGGTACCACAAACTCCCCGGACGATATCAATGTACAACGACCGGCAAATCACCAACTGATCCACATTTTAAACAGAAGTCGCCTCAAATGTGTTAGTTCCAATAATTGTGGATCACAGAAACGAAGAAGCAACATTTTCTCCTTGCTTAACATTTGTTTCTACTCGTTCCCGTTTTCGCCCTTCTAAAGATAGATCGTAGATAGGTCTCTAGTAGTAGTAGTAGTAATTATAGTAGTAGCAATAGTGGGAATAGTAGTAGGAGTAGTATTAGTAGTAGGACTAGTAGTCTAACCAAACCTTACAAAGAGCTAAACATTAAGTAAAAATTTAAAAAATATTGTTTTTATCGATCAGTTGAGGTAGCAGCTATCAATAATCGAGCACTTAAGCTAATTAATTAAAATATTGTTTGGTTTCTATTGTGGTTGATTTCGATTTTGTATTTGCTTTGTTGAAGCGATTTTTTTGCACGTAAGTGGTAGAAAAGAGGACATGTTAAACTTAACAGTCAGCTTGGCAAAGCCGTCATTGAAGCATTTGTTAAGCAAAAGGTCCAATTCAATGGCTCAAATGGGTGGCGTCAGAAGGGGATCCACAAAGGCGAACGTACTCATTTATAAGCAGGGTGTTGTACAATTAAATTACCATTGGGCTTTATACGTTTTATGTGAAGTGTCAAGCCCACACGGACTTTGTCAGTAGGTTGCCACCTGCCACCTGCCACAGCCACATCCTTTGTGCGACCCAATTGTCAGCGAGCTCGGGTCGGAGAATTGTCATAATCAAAGTGAAGTCGCCCACTCCCCCCACTTGTAGTGAAATGTTGACAGCTGTTGGGGCTTTACCTTTTTCATTGTAGCTCTGTCGTGTTCTCTTTTCAATTTGAATGAAAATAAAAAAATAAATAAAAAAATAACCTGCAACACTTGCACCTGACCACAATGGAAACAGTCCGGCAAAGGCATTGTTGATGTAGCCGCTACAACTTCATTACAATCCTCCAACAGGGCCTCCTCTCTTCCCGCACACACTTAAAGCGTTAAATCCACCCCCTATAAGCGCCCACCCCTCGACAATCGCCCACCATCGATGGTGGACTGGGGTCAAGCCGTCGCCGCTAAGTGAGTTGGCTTTTTATTGGCAGCCGCGGCACATGCACAACCCCCACAGAACGAGGAGGATTTTAATTTACCCTAATGCGTCTATAATTCGAGCCATTAGTGCAATCGCATTAGAAACGCTCAGCAACCCTTTCAAAATGGCATTGACCAACCAACAAGCGGGCCAAAACCCAATCATCCATCCACCGAATACCAAATACCCTATTAACTTAAACGCGATACAATTGCTTGTTTCATGTTTCTCAAGCATATCTATTCTATTCATATACATATTTTGACATTCGTCAGATACTCAAAGTTTAATTTTGAATTCCTTTAAACATATCTATTTCAGAATCTAGCTAATGATTGCGTAGTTAATCTTAAAAATAATAAAATTTTTAAGTAAATATTTATAAATATATATATATATATATTTGTAAAATCATTAAGTTTTTTGTTTATCTTAAGAACAATAACAATAATTGGATCTAATTGAAAAAGAAAACAAATTTATCTGCCTCTTTAGAAACCTAGTTTTGCAATCAATACGAAGTCAGAACTAGGTACAGGCTATATGTTTTCAGAGTAATCATATATATATTTTAAGATAAGCCGTTTCTATCTAATGTTTGTCCCAAGCATAATACCAAAGTTTAAGTACAGAATGCATCACAAACTGCCAGGCTAGTCGCTTATACCCGCCAGTGCACAAGCAAACAACATTGTTAGATTCAGCTGCGTGGCCGAGGCACTTGTATCAAAATATTATTTCATATGTTGACACTCGCACGTAATTAGGACTCAGCTCGACACGAATGTGTGCGCGACGGTAGGCTCTACTTTTGGCTTTGGCATACGCTTGGTTGGTTGGCCAATTTGACTTTCAAACTAGCTGACAGACAAACGCATACAACGTCAATAAGGCGACTAATTAACAATCAATCGTTGGCCCCTTTTAATTGGGCCGCATTCGGGCCGCTATTAATGTCCACGCCAGCTTATTCCGGCACGTGTCCTGCGCAAATATTGCCGCACGCTTTCAGCCGCCGCTCGATGGAGCAATCGGGCGTAACCGACTGCGCAATACTTGTTCACAGTGCAAAGACAGCTTAAAATAGTTTAAAATTGTGGGGATAGATAGATATCGAAAAAATGGTTGGGCGATCTTAGAAGATGTTATCATTAATCTGCCAAAATAATCTGATGTATCGGGTTTATACAAGTATATATTCAAGACAAATTTCAAGACTTCAGCTTCAGTGCGGAAGAACATTGTACAAGCCTAATATACTCTTTTCATTTGCCGACCTATTAGAAAAAAGTGGCAGAAAAAAGTAAAGCGAAAGCAAATCGTTTGATTTTTTATGCGTTTATGTTTCATATTTATTTATAGCTTGTCCAACAAATTACGCGCTTCAGTTGCACAAAAAGGCGGCCAACACGTGACCTCCCGCCACCCACTTGCGCCCCCGTTCCCTGTGTGCGTCACAGGGATAGACATTTTCAAAACTGAATGAATCTGCAGTGAGCGGAAAATGGATTTCTAATATTTGCCTTTAAAACATATTACATAAGAAAGGAAAAAACACAAAAAAAAAAAAAAAAATTAAGATAAAATAAAAACTGAACTTAAAATATGCTAGCAGCGCTCTCTGGTAACTGAACTGAACGGGCGGGCTAGCGCGTTTCAACTTTTCCCGGAGGACGTCCGGGCTTAAAAGTTGAGAAAAATGAAACTTTTATGAGTTAAGCTTGGCAGCTTCTAAGAATTTTTTTTAGACGCGCTGCTGCTGCGGGCAATTTTCTTTTCGATTAAACGCTTGAACAGCACCCGAAGAAAATGGCGCGCATAAATGCAGGTAGTCCGGCCGACAAGTCCTCTGTAGAGATGCAGCTCCATCTCCCGCTAGTCCTGCCACCAGCCACCAGACACTACGCCTGCTTGCGACGCTTGGGCGCTCCGATGGCGGGTAGGCCGCTGTCAAACTCGGATATGGTGAGGGAGCGCGACTTGTTGAGGCTCTTCATAAAGCTGCTCCTGCCGTTGCCCTCGGGCAGATGGCGTTGTCCGCCGAGCCTCGTGCGCTCCGCACCCGGTTGTTGCTGCTGCATCTGTCGCACATCCCCGCTAACCGTTGTGGTGTAGAGACGTCGCTTGGCGCGTTTCGCCTGCTGCACCTTTTCGGGATCGCTAAAAAGAGGAGTACAGGGAGTCAATAAAAATCTGCTGATAGCTGGCAGAGATTCAATGTGGCACATACCGCTCTGTATAGGTCAGTCGATTGGTGGGCGGGGCCGCCTTTGGAGCCGCGTGCTTGCTGGCAAATTTGCTGGGCGCCTCCTTGAGGGCAAAGCTCTTGGCAAAGTGGCCCATGTGTGCGACGCGTACATTGAAGATGGGCTTGAGCTCCTTGGGAAACGTCGAATAGAACTTCATCCAGGAGACAAAAGCTGCAATGAAACAAACACACAGAGAGTAAGTGCGAGCTTGTGGTTGGAGTCGGAGCATGTTAATGCTTTCAGAATTAATTGATGTGTTGGCTTAAGTGCCTGCCTAGTGTGTGTGCGCGTGTGTGTGTGTGTGTGTGTGTGTGTGTGGCATTCATTACAAAATAAATTTGTTAAAATGACAAATGAGCAATGTCAGCAAAGGATTTCTCGCTGCCAAACCATCCCCCCCTTGACGTCCTTCTCGTCTATGTCCTTTTGTATGGCTGGCACTGTTGTGGGCATGTCCTTGCTAATTACGCAGCACTTATGCCAGGCAATGCCAAATTATACAACAATGATATCAAATTACCACAACGTGCACAGCTCGAAAAGCCGCAATTGTCCTCGAGTGTGATAAGCATCGCACTGAGAGATAGCGATATGTAAATGTGATGTGAAATTGTAAAATGTAAAATTCTATGAAAATGAACAATAACAAAAAACAAAAACAAAAAACAACGAGAGCATTGAATAACGCGCCAGCTGTTGTTGCATGCGTTGGTTGGACTGCCATCTCAGAGAAATGGATATGAATAAAAAACAAGCAGAGTCAATCGGAGTGAGAGACCTGGTCATGTGGGACCAATCCCATTAACAAACGAACCAAAACGAGACAATTACCAAAACCACTAATCAAAAACGATCCAATGGAAACAATCCGAGTATATCTTCAGCTCCTTCGTTTTTACAAGTTATTTAATACAACATTTATATAAATTGATTTTCAATACTAGTACACACAGTTTATTTATGTTAAAAGCAAGGCTCAACGTTAAACTGTGCTCAAATCATAAGGTTCGATAACGAACTAGTTGCCTCAAAACTTTTCTCATTTAAATTTTTTAGATGATGGAACGAAAATTTCAATTTATATTGCCTGATCTCATAGATGAGAATTTACTTAGGAAATTAAATGTATTCTTTAGTTATATAACTTTCTTATTCAATTTACAAACGAATCAGGCTTAAAATTATATTAAATTTGAAGACATAGTGTTTCCAAAAATATATATATTTTAATTTTTAACAAATTTTAAAAATATTAAAAATAGCGAACTTTCTTAATCAAAATATTTTAAATTGTAAACATTTTATTTGAAAGGATCTTGTCAATGCTCACAACATTTTTTTTCAATCGATCGAGTTTATAAATTTGGGATCGTTAGCGGAATACACAGAAGTCAACACGAACAAGATATACCACCCATAACTAAAAGAGGGGTTGAAAAAGTCAACAAAGCGAGAGAGAGAATGAGGGAAAGAGGAATAGAGTAAGAGATAAAGTCAAAGACGTTGCTCTGCCCTGGCAATTAACTCGCAGCAACTGTCATTTCGTTACGTTCCATCCGCCCGTCCGACCGCCCGCCCGCTCGCTCGCTCGTCCTTCAGTTCGTTCCGTCCGTTCGCTCGTATGTAGGCTGGTTGGTCCTTTTGTAAGTCCTCTGACTATGGGAGTCGCAAAGTCAAGCCCTTGTCTTTGGGGCTGCTTAATTGCCGCAAATGCGCTTACAGTCAAGTGGCAGACATTAAGCAAACAAAAAGTATGACGAGCCCGGATGTTTCGAGACGCATGCAAGCCGGAAGTTGTGAATAAAATAAATGTCATTCGAGCACGGTCCGGGCCAGGGTAGCAAGACACCCCCGAAACCGCACAAAATGGCTTTTTATGCCGCTTTCGCATCCCAACAACAGCAACCCCAACCCCAACTCCAACCCCAACCGCAACCCCAACCCCTGCCCTGCGTCTTGGCCAGCCCGATTTCCATTGTTTGCCTGGCCCACGATGGGGAGGGGGCGGTGCTCGGCTAATGCGCCCGTCGACGGCTCAGCGGCAAATGCGAGCGGATATTTTATAAAGCGCGCGTGTTCATGCGGTTTCCCTTGTTCTTCTTGTGTAGGCGTGGCAAATTGTTGTGATTGTTTTTCCCTCTCTACCCCCTCTTCTGTCCTTGCCCAGTCGTTTCAGGCATAAGGCTTGGGCTCGGTTTTCGCCCTAAGGTTTCTCAGCCTGCGGTTTTTCGGCTATTGTCCACTCTGACTAATAAGTAGTTAATCATGTGGTAATGGGAGAGGTGTGGGGACGGACTATTTACTTAATGGTTGAATGATACGGAAAAAGTTTCAATAAAATGCGAGCTGCAACAAAGAATCTAAGCTCCGACAAACTTAAAACCAAAAGTCAACAATAAAATTATATTATTTTTTTTCTAAATGTTAGATTTTACGCAACTATTTTAACAGGTCTGCTTCCTTTCCCTCAGCCACTATGGACATCATGGCAAATACATAAGTTAAAACAAGCCTTTAAATGTATATTTGACTTGAGCTTTAGAGGAGGTCATTCGAAAACTGCCTGCTAAATTTGTTGATTATAGCCTTAAACTTTCGTGATTTCCGGTGGCGGAAGAGAGCTAGAAAGTTTTATTGCCAATCTATAAATATGACCAGTTATCTATCTTCTATATTTGGGGTGACGCTTACTAAGAATATATCTAAATTAAGGGAGTGAAAGATGGGATATAACATACATTAGAATTAAATTTGTATGTTGTCGCTTCGACTGTTGATCCTGATCAAGAATATATGAATACTTAATGTGGTCGAAAATAGCTCCCTCAACTTATTTTACAAATTACCTGCATATCTAAAAATCAACAGCTACGAATACGTCCCGTAGTATCAAGTTGAAAGTTGAAAGAAAGCAGAATAATATATAAATATATATATATAATATAGTATAGAGTGAAGAGACAGGCAGCACTCATATTTTGTACATTGGCAAAACTAATATATTGATGCTTGTCCTGTTCAGTGGAGCAACTGCAACTTCTCAACTTGAAGAAAAAGTGAATTTTAACTTGAAAATTGTTTCAATTACTCACGCATGCAGCTCCGGCATGTTCAGCTAGAGTAGTCCTGTCGCCACTCCATGTCTATAGCTGCTCCACTCTATCTAACTTAAAGGTTCCCTCTCGCTTGCACGCTCGCTTTTAGTGTTTGCTCTCTCTCTCTCTCTGTCTGTCTCTCTCTGTCTGTCTCTGTTGTTTCTCTAAATGCTTTTATCTGCTGCTTTGTACAGTTTTGTTCAAGCGTAATACTTTTTAATGGCTTTTTGATTGGACGCAGCACAGCAACTGCAGTCCGCTCCAATTTCCCCCATTCCACCCATTCCACCCCTCCCCTGTCCGACAGTATTTGTACTCCTTTGGGTGAGCGCTCTCAAGTTTTGCCAAGCGACTTCCTGTCTTGACGCTTGACTCGACGCTTAAGTGCAATTTGAGTTGCCATTTTGGCTGCTTGTTTTCAGTGCAGCCAACTTGTTCTTGTTCTTCTTCTTGTTGTTGTTGTTGTTGTCCCTTTCCAATCAACAACAACAAAAACAACAACTGCAACATTATCATCATTGTTTTCATCATCATTTTTGCCATCTTCCTCTTTGGCTTGTTGTTTTGCCATTGTTTTTCCATTTGAATATTTCGCACAATTTCCGTTTCCTGTTGCTCTTTCAGTTTTGTACTTTTTTGTTTTTGTTCTTTTCGTTTCTGGCCCATGATTCATTTGCATCCCAATTTTCGTCAGGGGGCGTGGCAGGTCGCAAGCTTTCGCTCTTCTACCTTTTATGTTTCAATCAAATCTACAGCGACCCCACCCCCACCCCCCACCACAAAAGTCAACTGTAAAAATCCCACACCAACCCCTGTTCGAGCCGCGGCTCCAACCCTCTGCCTTTTTAATAGGGGGCGTTGCAGCAGCCTTAGTAACATCTAATTAACTTTTTCTCTACCGCGCTGCAATTACGATTTCAACAGGACATAAACAGGACAAGAAAATAAATATATATATAAATAGATATCGAGTGAAGGTAACACCGAAAGCTGCATACCCTATCCTCGTTCTGTTTAGTTGCGGCTGCAGGCCTTGTGCCACAGTCGCGATGCCCAGCTCCAATGGAGTACAAGGCAAAAAGGACAACGGATAACGGTTTGACGACAGGAGCTGGTCACTTTGCACACGCACACACAGATATTGTGAGCAAAGGCGGGTGGGCGGGGCAGGGCATTCGACACGCAATCGAAATTAACTTCAAATATGAAATAATTTTTCGTGTTTTTAACGCGCGTTGCCAGCATACAAGTGGGCGGCTGGCAGCAGGGGCGTGGCGCGAACGTCCAACTTATAATTGGAAAACAGCAGCGACTGTCTCTGTGTACGCGCGCGCGCGTGTGTGTGTGTGTGTGTGTGTGTGTGTGTGTGTATTTCCCTGTTTTTTTTACCCCTCTGGAAAGCAGCGAAAATTGTGTTGTAAAAAATCATAATTACAAAGTTAATATCCTTTGGTGAAAGGATTAAATTGCTAGTTGTGTTCAAGTGGGCCGAGACTGAGCGGAATGGGGTTATTGCTATAGACTGCCATGGAAACACAAACAACTTACCCTTGCAGGACTTGTCGTGCAGTTCGCGATCCTCCTCGAGCAGCGTCTGGAACTTGTGCTGCAGATTGGATGCCGCCTCCTGGACGGTGCGCGCCTCTCCATCGCGGGGCAGCAGCGCATGCAGGTAGCCATACATGTCGCCCTGCTGAATGCGAATGCGCTTGCTCTCCAGATGGCGCACGAACTGCGCCTCGCTGGGCGCCAGGAAGAGTACGGCGCGACCGCGACGACCCGCCCGCGCCGTGCGCCCCACACGATGCACAAAGTCCGCGGTGGTCTGCGGCGGGGTGTACTGCACCACCAGCGTGACGTCGGGCACATCGATGCCGCGGCCAACGACGTCGGTGGCCAGGAGCACGCAGCTGGCGCAGCTGCGGAAGCCACGGAAGACGCCCTGACGCTCCGTTTGGGTCATGGAACCATTGAGCCTGCAAGCGAGAGAATGGGAGCAGGGATTAGACTGCGAACTGGCTGCGGCACACGACTCACTTGAAGAAGCGCAGTCCCTGAAGCAGGGGCGGATCGGTGTCCGCGTCAGCCTCCGCCTGCTCTGCGGCCAGCTGCTCATCGTCCTCGTCGAGGACGCGACGGGTGAGCGCCTCGTTGAGCACATCGTGATGGAAGTTGACCATTTCCGTGGTGCTCATGAAGACAATGGCCTTGAACTTGCTGGGACTGGCGGCCACCTCCTTGGCCAGCAGTGCCGAAATGGTGACCAGGCGCAGCTTGGCCGGCACCACCACATAGCTGAGCTGCAGATTCTCCGGTATGCTGAGCACGCCGGTCACATCCTCCACGTACTCGCCGAGGCCATCGTCCTGCTGCGCCTCGATGGACTCCTTCTGATATCCGTTGGTGGCTTTCAGTGCGGCGTCTGCCGCCTCATCGCTGTTATCTATGTAGACCGGATCCTTCAGCGTCAGTCCGGCCAGCTGCTGCACCTGGGCGGTCAGTGTGGCGCTGAGCAGCAGACGCTGCAGGGCCTGCTGTTCCTGCTCCTCGGCGCGCTGTTTGTCGATGGCCTCCACCAGCTGTTTGACATCGCGTTCGTAGCCCAGTTCGAGCAGGCGGTCCGCCTCGTCCAGCACGAGAAACTGCAGCTTGGGCAGCTTGAAGGAGGCCGTGTGCAGCAGATGATCCACGAGGCGACCAGGTGTGCCCAGGAGCACATTGATGCCCTTGCGCAGGCGCGCCTTCTCGCTCTTACGGCTCTCACCGCCCAGCAGGGCGCCGGGCACAATCCACGTGTACGGCTTGAGCAGCTTCTGGAACAGCTCGTACGTCTGGAGCGCCAGTTCCCGCGTGGGCACAATGACGAGCGCCAGGACGCCATCGGTGCGCTTAATGCGCACCTGCTGCGCCTGCAGGCGCTCCACGATGGGCAGCGCATAAGCCAGCGTCTTGCCGGAGCCGGTCTGCGAGCGCACCAGCACATCCTTGCCGGCCAGCACGTGCGGTATCGTCTTCTGCTGCACTGTCGTCAGCTGGCTGATGCTGAGCAGATCCAGCAGATTTTTGACCGCATGTGCGTGCAGACCCAAGCTCGCCACCTTCGCGCCAGCGAAAACGGTCTCCTTGACGGGCTTGACCGCCCGCTGGCCCAGCTGCTTAAGCGCCGCAACATCGCTCTGATCGAAGAGTCCAATTTTCTTGGTCCGAAATTTGTTGGCTACCTGGCCATCATCCTTTGGCTCTGCCGTCGTGCTCTTCGTGGTGGCTCCTTCTGCCGCCTGCTCCTCAGCGGCCCGCTTGCGTCTGCGCTCTTCGTCCAGCTGCGCCTTGAACAGATCCCCGACGCGCGGCTGCTTGTTGGGATTCTCCTTGCGTCGCTGCCCCTTCAGCGCCTCCCGCAGCTGCTGCTTACTGATGCCGGCGCCTGACTTGACTGCCCTGGGGGTTTCCTGCAATTCCTGCTTACTGGTGTTCATCTCAGGCTGGGCTGTGTACACATTCAACATTAGATCGCCGTCGGGCTGTCCCTGAGATACCTTCGGCTGCTCCTTGTTTCTGCTGTTGTTGTTATCTTTGGGCGCGCTCACATTAAACATAAGATCGGAGGAGGGCGCAGACTTGGGTTTAATCGCGGGCTTAGTTCCCGGCTGCTGACTGGTCCTGTCTTCAGGCTGGGATGTGGACACATTCAACATCAGGTCGTCGCCATTCATTTTATCTTTAAACATTAGATCGGTGGAGGACGCAGACTTGGGTTTGGGCGCCGACTGCTTGGGCACTGGAGCAGCGCGACGCCGCACCACGAGCGCCTTAATCTTCGGCTTTTCGACATTGAACTGAAAATCAAATCCGGCGGACGCTGCATGTTTTTGTTTGCCCAGCGGCTTCTGAGGCGGAGGTGCCTGCCAAGCGTCAAGTGTAAGTTTTTGGGTTCGAGTTTGTGTCTTGTCACTCACCTGTTTGACAGTTTTTTGCGTTAGTGGTTTTGTGCATATGTTAAATGTTAAATTGTCATCCATTTTGCAGCATTTGTGCGTAAAAGAATTTGTAAATAGAAAAACGTGCGCGCTTGCTTCTTCTTGCCACGCAGTGGACAACAGCTGATGAGCAAGCAGTGAACGCAAGCAGTGCAAAAATACTGCCGTCCAGTGCTGGAAATCGGGACACCAAGTGGCAACGCCGGAGTTGTTAGTGTAGTAAAATTTAATATTGGCGCGTAAATCAAAAACCAATATTGTATAAGAAAACTCTGAATAAAATGGTAAACAACTACAATCAGTGTAGTTTTTGCTATTTATTAATATATTTTGGTAAATTTAATAACATTTTAACGTAGAACGGCGGATAGCTGTTCTCTATGCTTACAACAAATTCTTGATTACACAAAAAAAAAAAAAAAAAAATTCAATGGCTACCTATGGCTGCCTTCTGTGCTTTGCATTATTTGTATGTGTATGTGCTTTTGGGTGTGTGTTTGGAATGGTGGGTTATGGTATGTCCTTTGGTTAGCCCCAGCTGCGAGCGCCACAAATGTCAATAAGAGTCCAGTTCATGATGGTGACCGCTGGCTCCGGCTCCGGCTCCAGCTCCGGGTCCGGCTCTATTCCTGGCTCCGGCACATGTTCGGCAAAAGCTGCTGCAGCGACGACAGCTGCTTGGGGCGTTGTGATTGACACGGCCTGCTTTCTGCCAACATCACCGTCCACGTCCATCTGGAGGATGCACATTAACTATGCCGTCACGTAGTATTCGCGCTGGCGCTTCTGGCACTTCTCCCGTGCGATGTAGCACAATGCAATCGTGATAAGAAGGGCTATAGTCACGCCCATGCCAATGCTGACCCACATGATCTCCTCGTTAATGCCCACATACGAGCGTCCTAATGCCAAACGAAAGAGACAGAAAGGAGAGAGAGATAGTAAAGTGATCTACATGCATGTCTGAACATGTTAAATGTAGACTCTCGGGATACGTACCATTGTAATAGTGATTGGAATAGCCGGCTTTTCCGGCCACGCGACCCGCTGGCATTTTGCGACTTAGTGCGTACTGCCAACAAGCTGTTGCCAACGTAATAAATATAGAGCGAATGCAGCTCGTTTTTTGTCTTTTCCACTTGGCAACGGTGCCAGCAAAGTTTTCTATCTTTCGCCTCGCTGGATGCTTGTTTAATTACAGTTTGTGTTCAGTTGCATTGCGGCCTTGGCTGGGTTTTGCATTATTTTATTTTTGGCCAAGCAACTCATGACAATGTCAGACTAAAAAGAAACAGAAAATTATATTATAGAATCTAAGCGAGTAATTAAATTCAATTCAACCAGCTCGTATCTTTTAAAAGAAAAATTTATTCAAATTCATATTTGAGCGCACAGTTTGCAAGACTGTTTAATTATTGAGTATTAACCAACACTATTCGAACAGCTGTTCGTGTGTCACCAAAATTGAGGCAAGTTTTTGCTGTGTCTCTAAGATTTGTTGCCGTTTATTGGAGGGGTCGTCTTTACAAATGGAACAGCTCGATGTTTTGGACCAAAACAAGGACACTTTGGCTGTCGCGGCGCCAGAGGACCCACCACCGTGCACATCGGGACTCACAGACGAGCCGGCAGCCGGCAACGACGCAACTTCTGGCAAACAGCTGAGCGAATTAGGCGGCACAAATAACTGCGCCTGTGGCTGTCGTAAGTTTTCCCTAATTTCAAATACAAATGCATTTTAGGGTGAATATATATACAGTATATATATTTCAATACGCACATTTATTGCAAAACTTGCCAGCAGTCGTTGCGGCCTAACGCTGAGTCAGCCGACGCTTATCAGTGCACCTTTACCTTTAATCAAAAAACTCAAGTTTTCTACTCGTTCACCAACTGAAATGGGGATTGTGCAAGACGGACAAAGTCTTGCTGTCTGTTCGGCATGGATATTAGGACTTGAATCTTGGAATATTTACTCGTGCATTTCTGCTTCAAAGAAAAGTTTGAAAGTCCGCCAACGAGTATTGGTCAGTCGGTTATACCCGACTGCTATGTTCTTACTTGTTGAGGCTAAAGCTTACAACAATTTTAAAGAGTATTTATATAGTATAGTAAGTCGCCTGCCAACCGGCCAGGAAATAATAAATGTGCTCTCATTTCAGTTTTCTTTTGCTTTTAAGCCAAACACATCTTTTGATTGATGGCAGATAAAAGTGGCTGCCGTCTTTTTTTTTTAATTTTTTAACGTTTTCCACATTTTTTCGGTCAGTTAATACGATTTGCCTTCATTATGCATATGCAATATTATTATTCATTGTGATTTCTTCGTTTTCTTTGGCTTGGTCCATTTTATACTTTTATTTTTAAATTTAAGCAAACATTTTTCAAGTGTATTTATTTTTTATTATATTTTCAAAGTTAGAAAAATATTTGTGTGCCAATTATGTGCACTGAAAAAGTGTTTATTTTTTTTCTTTTTTCGATCTTTACTTCTCCTGAATTCAGTAAATTATATAGGAAAAATGTATTATACTGATATAGGCAAAGTCAGAAATTGTTCTGATCGTCACCAGCAAAAGACGAAATACAAGTACTTAAGCCAACGTTCTACCGCATTCGTAAATCGTATCTGTTTATAATCCCCGAAAAGTATTTCACATGAAGAGAAAAAGGTGGCGGCTGGATGTCCGTCTTACAGTAACATTTTAACGGTTATTGCTATCATTACTAATAAAAAACTGTCAACCAAAAAATAAACCCGACTACACAATACTCTGTTTACAAACGGACGGAGATTGCATAAAACAAAAGCACTCAAAACAGAGTATAAAAAACGTTGCAATCGGATGCAACCGACTGCAATGTACCCTATTCACAGTTAAAACAGAATCAACTAAAACCCGATTTGAATAGTCTGCTCGATTATAAAAAAAAGTATTTGAACAGTAAATCTAACGCAGGTATACGCAAGTAGTATTTAAAAACAAAAAGTAACATTCTAGAAAACCAATAGACTATTTTTTACAGTGTGAACAACATTTGTTCGCTCCCCTGGCAACTCATTGTTATTCGTGGCGTGCTGCTGTAAAATCCATATCCTTGCAGCAATGATAGATTAAAGTTCCGCTCAAACGCCTCGTTGCCTTTCAAAATCGCACAAATTGCACAAAACGCCGGCGCTGCAGCCTCTGTCACCTACCCCTCTCTCTCTATCCCACCTCTCGCTCTCTCTTCCAAATGGTCGTCCATGAAACGGTAGGAAGCAAAAACTTCGCCACAACAGGAAACGGAGGCACATTAGTGATGCTGCTGCTGCTGCTGCTGCTGATGCTGCTGTTGCTGCTGATGCAGTTGTTGCTGCGGCTACTGTTGCTGCACATTAGCAGCCCCATTTGAAGTGGTTCGAAGCCCGGGCCTTGACTGCAGCTGACCACATGAATTATTCACATAATTCAAATGAAAATTGTTTGTCGCGCGAGCGATAAGTCTATATCGTTTTGTCTCTTTTCCACGCCAGCGGCAGGAAGCTTTCAGTTCCCACTCGAGATTATTCCAACTGCGCATTGAAATGCAGTTAGGTCGGGCTAAGATCTAAATATGTACACCCTTGCATCACGATCTCTTAATATGAGCATTAAAATTATAACTTATTGTTCGATTTACTTAATATCATGAAAATCGCAAAGAAAGGCGAATCAAATTTGAGATAGAAAGAGACATGAAATTCCGATTTAATTTTAAAAATATCACTTTAAAATATTTCAATCGAGAGTTAAATAACAAAAAATAGCTACATTATTCATAAAAGACAATCATTCAATTTAAAAAGACCGTGTTTTGTTCCTTTTTTTCTAATTTTCAGCAAAGACGAGATAGAGAAAACAAAAATAAGTGTTCCTACGTATGATATAAGAAGAGGTATATGAATATATGTTTTTGTTACTTGTTGCTAGCCTAACGCATTTATTAGGTCAGATAAACGGACATTTAGACGGACGTTGCATTTGCTCTGTTTCAATATACACTGTTGGCAATTTTTAAAGGGTATCAGCTCTACTAAATCAATGTTGAAAGTATGTTTAGATAGGTTTAGGTTTAGGTCGTAGCGATTGCGACTGCACTTGGCAGATTGACATTGGGTAGTGTGTTGCTTCAAAAGTTTTTCATCGAAGGCGGACGCCGCGCAAATTACTAGGAATGATAAAGTAAAGTACTAAGAATGATAAAGTAACACAAAGCCAGCTTTGTGGTCTCTGATAAATGCAAGCTAGCCTGGCCCAGTTGGCGTCATTTCGCTGGCAGCAGCCGCATCATCAGCATCCATTGGCCACATGCGCCTCGAACTAACACCCGCCATTGCAGCTCAACTGGAGGCAGAGCCGATCCAGAACAACGAGCAACTGCTCAATTTCCATGTGCGCAGTCGCGACATTGATTGGAAGCGTTACGTTCGTCCTTTGGACACCGGAGTGCGCGGGGATGCTGTCTATTTGGACAGACAGTCGGATTTCGTGAGCAACTATCGACGCTCCCTCGGCGGCAACAAGCGGCGCGAGCTGCTCGTCTGCCACGATATGATGGGCAACTATCTGACAGATCGGTGAGTGAGTTTCGCAGCGTCCATTGTCCAGCTATAACTGAAGTGGTTCCGATTGCAGGCACTTCCACACCTCGGAGAAGTACGATGACTATCGGTTCATGCACTGGTCTGCCGTGGATTACTTTTGCTATTTTAGCCATAACTATGTGACCATTCCGCCTAGCGGCTGGATAAATGCCGCCCACCGACACGGCGTGCCCGTTCTGGGCACCTACATAGTCGAGAGCACTTCCGGCAGGATGCTGCTGAACGATGTCCTCGCCAGCGTCGAGAACGTGCATCGTACAGTCGCGGCAATGACGCGTCTCTGTCTGCACTTCGGTTTCGAGGGCTGGCTGATCAACGTGGAGTGTCCGGTGCGCGTCGAGTGCATGTCCAATCTCCAGTGAGTAACGTCGTAGTTATCCAGGCACTGATCAACAAAATTGCCTCGCCCCCAACAGCCTCTTTGTGAAGCAGCTGCGACAGGTCACGGAGACAGAGGTGCCACATGGACGCGTCATTTGGTACGATAGCGTCACGGACAAAGGCGAGTTGTCTTGGCAGAATGAGCTGAATGAGCGCAACGTGCAATTCTTTCGGGACAGTCACGGAACGCTGATCAACTACTCTTGGGACGATCGCAGTCTGGAAAGGAGCGTGAGTTGCGTGCAGCAGGAGAGGGCAGATCCGCATCGACTGTTTGTCGGACTCGATGTATTCGGACGCAGCAACTTGGGGCGCTTTCAGAGCGCTCAAACCCTGGACAGGATTGTAGCGCGCGGCTTCTCGGCGGGCATCTTTGCGCCCGCTTGGTGCTTCGAGACACTGCAACAGTATGGTTACAATATACGCACCACCACTGGCGACGAATCGGTGAATGCCGCCTTCCTGGCAAGGAACGAGCGCTGGTGGTCGCGCCTGTGGCATTCCCTGGGCACCCATCCATACGTGTCCTTGCCTTTCTACACCGACTTTTGCGTGGGATCTGGCCGCAGCAATTTTGAGTGCGGGTCGCGGATGCCATCATCGCGTCCCTTCTTCAATCTGGCGCGCCAGGCGTTGCAGCCTTCGGTGCCCTTGGGCAGCAATGCCGAGCACAGCTTTGAGACCGCCTACGCCAGTGGCTGTGCCCTCCGTGTTGTCAACTATGAACGTGCCTTCCGGCTGTTCCTTACCGATTTTCAGGTGCCGCTGGGCGTACTGCTCTTGGGCTATGCCTACAAAATCACCACTGACGACGAGCAGCACGCCCTGGATGTGGTGCTGAGATTCTGTCAGCCCCGACATGCCATAGAGGATTTGTATATCTTTTGTGGCGCTTACCGCGAACACATCCTAACGCAGGGTTCTTGCTACATCTCGCCACTGGACGGCGCCTTGCCCACCGGCCTGGTCCACGAGCAGCTGCCGCAGGAGCGAGGCGCTCTGGGCGAAAACTGGCGTGTACGCTATTATCTTGTCAAATTCGATGGACCCGTCCACCTGAAAGATATTGGACTGATGGGCCGCCGACCGCAGCATTCCAGGGCAGATGCATACTTCGGCGCCATCTATGTTAATAGCCTTCAGCTGGAGGATTGGGAAGCGGTGCGTGCCACCCAGAAGGTGAACATTCTGGTAAACAATAGACATCTCTGGCGTGACAACATCCAAACGGCAACAGCCACAGCAGCTTAATAATAAAATACATTTTACAAAAAACAGGCAAACTTTCATTTCTACAGTCGGTCGAATAATTATGCCACAAAGTATTTAACACAAAGGAGACAATATTCAACTCCTTTAAGTATGCATCCAAATATATTTTTGATCAGCATCAATATTATCGATCTTGTCGGATCGAAAGATATTCCGAAACTGAGTTCCAGTATGCAAATTGATTTAACAAATAAAATATTGACTTCAATACTACATTTAATCTATCGATCAACATCAGCACTTTAACAGGATGCATAATGTGAACATCGAGAACCGCGTAATCAGTAGTCCAAGGCCCAGCAACGATAACTACATACTAATACATGCATATATACATATATATTAAATAATAATACAAATGATTTATTCTGAAAATACAGATGTTAACTGGAATAAATCTCTCCCGAAGTTACCACCGGCTCAGGGTTAAAGAGGTTATTTTAAATGATCGATAACTTATCCTGTTTTCTTAAAATCGATAAAAATATGCAACAACACCAAAAGCTTATTCCGAAAGCTTATAAAATCATTGCATCTCTTTCTTTATTCCTATCTATCAAATATATCAAAAATATTTTTTTTTTAAATTTAGAGTAGACTTACATTAATAAACATATTTTTACTTTTAACGCCTTCCTATCTAGATGGAGGATCTAATAACATCGTGTGTGCGATTTTATGTATGTATATATATAGGGGAACAGTGTGTCGCCCAGTCGTGCACTTCCGGCTAGGGCATTGTCTTCCTTTTAAACAATTTGCTTGAAGCTTTTTTTGCTACCTTCATAATTTATCAGCCGGCGACCTTCGCCCAGCAGTGCAATTCCTATAGTTTTTGGGTCTCTGGTTACGCACATGTGAGCTTGCCTGCCCCACCCACAGCCCCTTTTGAACTCTGGTGGTACAAGGTGCGGGAAGTTCATTTCAATGCCTGCCCAAACGTCACTCCGGGCACTTGACCATCAGTCAACATCACTTACAGCTCTTTGTGCGGCAACTGGGAGTGGCAAGTACATATGTACTCTACGGTTTTTGTTTGGGAAAGGCGCCCCAAAAAACCTGGCACATGAACATGGTCCATTTCACAGGCACCACGCAACGAGTGCCACAAAAACTTGGCCAAACGTCTAAAAACAATAGAATGCCACAAACATGCATATGTATATACAAATATTTCCACACGAATGTGTATGTGTGCATAAAGAGCAAGCTCTGAATCCTTGGCTTGGCTTTGCGTAGCTCCAGTTGCCTGCCAGATGCAACTGTCCCAGTTGCCCGGCGCTGCTCCAATTGTAATTTGCGGCTCTTTACGCTCGACCAGCTCATAAGTATTTATGTATGCGCGCTTGTGCCTTTGTGCATGTACTCAGTATGCGGGCCATGGCATTTTGATTAAATTTGCATACGGACATTTTCTGTGTGTTTAAGTGTGCGAATTCCGCCTACTGTTCCTCCTAGGTCACCACAAGTGCCACCTACGCTCGCCCCTTCCAGGCTGTCCCAGCTCCTGCAGCTGGCCGCAATTGACATTTTTTTAACATTTTACGACAGCTTTTGCAGAATAAAACGCACTTCTTTTAATACACACTCATATACATTATTTTGGGAGCTGGAAAATGAATATGTACACTCAGCGAAACAAACAACACATTGTTAAACTTTATATTCCTTTTTAAAGTTATATGTCTTAACAAGTTAGAATGGTTGTCATTTTACACGACTTTAAATATTCTATGAATTTTGCCAATTTAAAACAATGGGAAATAGAGAAATAATTTGGACCAAAAATTTTATTTTTAAACTGAAATTTAATTCATCTAGACACCGAACCATGAACAACAAGACCACCCTCATCAAAATCGGTTGAGTTTTGGCAAAGTTACGACTGGGGAAAGTTGAGACCTGTCCTTATATGGGAGCACTAGGGTATATATTGGAAAATTTTTTACATGAATTTGGACCAAAAATTTAAGTTTTAAACTGAAATGTAGAATTAATTTAGGCACCGAACCATGAACAACAAGACCACCCTCATAAAAATCGGTTGAGTTTTGGCAAAGTTACAACTGGGGAAAGTTGAGACCTATCCCTTTATGGAAAATTTAGACACCGAACCATACACCAGACGAACGAGGAGTGAAGGAGTGATCCAGCCGTTAGGAATTGTTGAAATTCAAGGGACCAGGTTCGATTCCCGGCGTAGCAGATGTCATTTTTCGTTGGTGATTTCCAATTAAATTTTTTTTAATTTTTAACCACCTTAAAACTCATTAAGTGCCGAGAGTTTGTGTGTATGTTCTGGGTTCAGGGTATCTCCTAGTCGGGAGGTCCCGACTAGAGCAATCTTAATTGTTTCTATTTATAAATTTCTGATGTTATTGTCTTTTTTCAAATCGCTATTTACTTTTCATTGTATCTTTAATGGATTAATTGAAAATAAATTCTCAAGTGAATTCCAATGAATTTTTAAATATTTTCTATTTTACTTTTAAGTTGCCTATTTAGGTCTGCAACCAATCTACTACTTTATCAAAAATATAAAAATCTGTCATAACATAATTCTGCTAAAATACCTAAATTTAAATTAATGTAAGAATTTAAAAAAGAATTTAAAAATTTCTGAAGAACATTTTCTCTGAGTGTACATATTATTATTTCAGTAGAAAGTTTAATTGCGTTTTGTTATTCTTTTGTTAACGGAATGGTAAAAGTTGGCCAAAACCACAAATCAATAGGTTTAGTGTGTTTGTGGTGCACTTTTCATATGTCTGCTAAACAACCATTGTTTGACAGAAAGATATTTAAAATGCTTTGCAAGGTCACAGCATTTCACAGGCGGGTGGGCTGGTGTCCGCTAAATAAAGATAGCAAAAACCATGCGAGAGAATATAAAGTTTGACAGCGAGTTAAAGTGGGTTGTCAATTTAAACCATTTTGCTCAGACAAGCCGATACAGCCATTTGCTGCTGCCCTTTGAACACACATAAACAACACATGAGTTTCAGGGCAGAGTGCAGCTGAAATAAAAGAACATTGTCTCTCCCCTATCTTAAGTTTTGGCAAACTGTTTCTTTTTTCAAATAAGTGTTCGAAGTGTTACAGCAAAAAGGAATTGAACAAGCGACAACAGCTATCTCATAGGAGCCGAGAATAAAATACCCTTGCAATATATTCATATATATGAAAGATTTTCCTCTTATACTTCGACTTTGATATACGAACTGTTTGCAACAAAAAATCTAACCTGACCAAACCTTAAAAATTGGTGTTGATTTAGAACACATGTGTATACTTTATGAGGTCAATGCTGGTTTTGGCTGGTAAAAATTGTAATTTACACAAAAAGTTAGAAACTGAATATTAATCAAGTAAAAATTGTCGAGTCGGGAGTGCGGCATGTCCTGTACGGGGTACGCTGTAATTTTCTGTCGAACTTTCTAAAATTCTTGATCCTACGATTTTCAAAATCGACGCTCGTCGACCTTACCGAGAATATATTTATACCCTTAAGGGTCAGAGCAATATGCCATTTTTTTATCCATTTTAAATTGGGACAGGCTATAAAGAAAATAAAAACGATGTAGGCCTATAAAACAGAAACACAAGAAATAGTCACGAAAATTCTCTCGCGTTCTTTTCCTCAGTAATCAGGTAATCAGCAAACAAGGAACGTAGTCGATTTATTTTGGTTACATTTCGCAATTCGGTTGTTGGGAATGTAAATGTTGCCATCTTTAATTTGTTAAATGTTTAAATGTAAAGTGCTTAGGGCTTTTCCGTTTACTGTCTACTGATGTGGCAACATGAAAGCGATAAATATTTGCCGTCCACTTGGTTGCTTAAGTGTACAGATATTTGTAAGGTCTTAATAACTACAATATACGCATATTAACAGATTTGTTTTCTTTTTCGTGCTGTCTCTTGCGAATTTCTTTGCTGTGCCTTTTAGTGCAGCATTCTGCGAATTGTCGCCGTTGACATCATTTTTGCATGCATGACAGCATCTGAGGCCAACAAAGCCCCGCCCACTCTGGACGAGAGTTTTTTTTTTCGCAGCTTTTATTTGTTTAGTTTGGCTTTGTTTGGCCTTCTCAACCAACTTTCGCTGCGCTTTGGCTTTGGCTTTGGCCCGCCCGACGGAAGTCGGCTTCGAAGCGCGCTGATGCGGAAGCGTAAACGCAGCATGCCCGTTTGGCGGGGGTGGGGGTGTGGTGGGGTAGGGTACTACAAAGCAGCATCCAGCTTAGGGCTCGCATTATCATTAGCCTGTCTAAGTATATCAGTGTGATTTGTGTCGCGCCGACGTCAAGCCTCCACTGACAGCTCCTGCATTAATGTTGCCAGCGCAATAATTAAAGCTCCCATCCCGCCTGCCCAGCGCAGCTTGCAATAATGAATCTCGAGCGAAAAGTTGCCAAAAAACTTTGTCCGTTGCGTTGCATTTGAACATCGCATTGCATTACCGAGGGACGCTGCAGCTACTCTCAATGAATGAGAGTCCTAGAAGCGCCATGGAATTGACCACTTGGGGAGAAGACCGTTAAATACGCCTCTCTACGTGGCCCTTCCTCATTTTGGGCAATGTGCTGCGCCTCCCAGTCGGGAATGTGCAACAAATGCAACAACTAGTGCAGCAACTGCACAAACATTCGCTCCGGATGAAATTTAAGTTGACCCAGTTTCGAGCTTTGCGCTGGGCCAGCGTTGCCATCCAACCGCCGACCCTTGGCCGCGATTTGATTTTGCCATTTACGTGCATTTTCTACTATATTTCCATAAACGTATACCAAAATGTAAATTTAATAACTGCCTGCAACGGACAGCAAAGACAGTGGTAAATACCAATAAATGTATGCAAACCTATGTATGTGTGGGTATGTTGGTGTGTGTGTGTATCTCGCTGCAATTGTATCTGTATGTATAGTATCTGCGGACCATAGTACTAATTGGGCAATGTCCCTCTGTCCGAATGAACGCTTCTAATTCAAAGCTATTGCAGATAGGGATTTGATTTGGATAAATACAAAAGAGAGATTTTTGTGGCACGCCCACTGGAAATATATAGCTCTTAAAGCTCTCGAGCTAATCAAAATTTAAAAGATAGATACCTGGGTCCCTTTGAAGAATAGGAAAACAAATTTCCTGCTTACTGTTTTAGAGTTAACATGACCAAACCTTTATCACATGACCTCCTTGAAATGTTAAGGTCTCACCATCACCAAATGTTTATGAAGACAGATCGTAGGGTTCAGGGTATCTCCTAGTCGGGCGGCCCCGAGTAGAGTTTTCCCACTGGCTTTAAATAAAGTGTTTTACAATCATTTAGTTTCTTAAGAACTTTCGAAACAAAGTTAAGAAAGGGTGCCAAGAGACTGGGAAACAAATTGAGAGCTTAGCCGAAAATTGGCACTTTATGATGGGGCTATAAGTATGCAATTTTGGAAAAATTCAAATAAACGTGGCAATAAACGGACGAATGAAAGTGAGAAAGGCAAACCAGCCAAGACGCCAAGACATTAACTGCGGGCTGCACTCGTTTGTATTTCATGATCAGAAGGAACTTTTTTAATAAGCCGACAGTTTGCATCAACAACAAGTAAGAATGTTGCAAACGGGTGTACCCAGTTGCACAATACTCATTTAGTATAGTATATTAAACAGCTAAAGAAAAGCCACAAACAGTCTAATTTTTTATTGTTTATTTCGTAAAAATCTATATTTTTGTGATTTCTAAAGGGAGAATCGACTTTTATTCAAATCAGAAATCCAATATACCATAATTTGTTCAGTTCGCGAGCGAGTATAAAAACTTTAGCCAAAGTTCGCAGGCCAACATAAATAATAATAAAGCTGGCCATAAATGGCGGGAAATGTCAGTAGCTATTGGCCAGATCCTTCAACAGTGGTTAACCAGGAGCTGTAACAACATGGGTTGGCCGCCTGATGCTGCCGTGGCAAAGTCCTCCGCCTGATTCAGCCGAATGTTGTTCTGCCTCACTGTTTGTCTGTCTCGCCGTCTCGATTGTTCTAATTGCAATTACATTTAACCCCCCGTTTCTCGTTTCTCGCCTTGAACGTGTGGGCGTCGGCCCGGCAATAAAACTGCATATAGCCTAATCGAGTGCAGCGCACACAAAATACAATGTGTGCGATTTCTGATATACGCTCAAGTGGGTTATCGCTCTAAGTGTGTGTGTGTGTGTGTGTGTGGGTGTGTGCATGTGTGTGGCGACTTTCAGTCATTTCTGCCGTCGGGCATTATTATAACACACTAATGAGTTTCCGTCCGTCCGCTTTGTCTTTCCGTCTCTGTCTCTGCAATCGCATAAATTAAAGGCTACTTTTGGGCCGCCGTTTTAATTGCAATATATGCTGAAACAGCAATAACGGCGAGCATCAGCGACAATTGAAATTTGCGGTTTGCAGCATGGCACAAACCGCAAAATGGCGCGACATCAGGTTACGGTCAGGTCCAGCTATATATATATTTATATATTCAGGTATGTATTTATGTATGTACATACAAACATACGATAAGACTTAAAGTGGAAATATATTGTACTGGAAATCCAATTTTAATGAAATTGTAAATTTTTTGTTTAATATAAAACACTCAATTCTTAATAAAATTAACAAACAAATTTTGAATTAACAATTAATTTTTTATAAATATTACAACAAATTTCCATTTGTTTTTTGCTCAATTAAATATGAAGACTTTAATTAAAAAAAAGTATTTAATTAAAAAATTTCAAGGTTTTTTTTATGTTTTAATAAGTAAACTATAGTCCTTAAGTTATATTTTGTTTTTATACTCCCTCCTTTATTCAATATATATATATATATATTATGGGGCTGGAGCAGCCTCCTTCAGCCTGTTAAATGGATTTACACAAAACCTTAGTAAAATTGTTGTATAAACTTTTCTGTCAATTGCCTCCAAATTCAAAATGTAAAAGTAATAATCAATTTCCATATATGTACAGAAATACACATAACTTACGTAATTGATTCAGAATGGAATACACTATATACAAAATTTCATTAAAATCGGCCACCGTATTTAATCGCCTACATATATATTGTACAGCCTCAGAACTACAAGAATACGTGTGGCAAAAGTCATTATTTCGTGGCGCCACTCGAACCATATTCAATTTGAAGAGAGGAAAGTGGTTTGTTGCATCAAATGAATACTAAATCACGCATCGAAGTTCTTCTCATCTTTCTCATTCAGTATTCTCTGCGCGTCCTCTTTTCTGGCTCTGTGTATTTTTTAAATCGTTGGGGCTGTTTTCAGGTCTTGCGGCGCCTCATAATTTTTCCGCTCGACCAATGAACAAGCCACAGCAACCACAAAAGTCGCTAACATCATGACGCTTAAATTTGTCGGATGCGGCACTTATTTTGTTGTCTTAATACCCTGTATTATATCATTTGTGTAAGGATCTGGTCTAGACGCCAAACGCCAACAATGTTTTGTTAAACAAATAACATCATATAAAGTCAACTTCGATAATTATTGTTAACTTAAATTCCAAATTTAGTGTCTCTAGGTTTTTATAACTTTTGATACAGGCTAAAAAAAAGTGCGTTAAAAATCTGTATTTACCGATAAAAAAATTAGGTATACAGGATATTTAACATATCAATCATATAGTAAGGCCTTCAGACCTCTAATCTCATGTAACTTAAGGTAATTTAGACTTCTACATGGTAGTCCTTCGTCGAGCACTTTAAGGTAAATAGCTTTTACTTATATTTCGCATTTTTGTTTGTTTTAGTTCCAAAAAGGTTTTCTGAAGGATATATATATGCCTAAAACAAATTTTTTTCTGTTTTTTACAAAGGACGCGTCGTGTTCGGCGTCGCTGTGGCTAAACATTCATTATTTAGGTGTGACAAATATTCGTCATTATTTGCGCCTGTTTATTTCGGGATGAATGTAGGAAACCCGCTTCGGTTGCCCCTCGATGTGTTCAAAAAATGTTCGGAAAGCATAGACTAATATATTTTGATGCGCAATTGTTTAGTATCTTGTTGCCAATCAGTTGAGAAATCTCACAAGCACACACACATATTATTTACAACTCAGTCTTGCCCCAAAAACGCCTGAGACATATATCATGCAACAGGCCCTCAGTACACTACGCGTATACGTAATAAGTCAGCAAAATCGCATTTGATTGCCACTAAATAAGGGCTGTGCGAAGGTAGCACCCAGACCTTGAGCCTAGTTAACTTCCTTGGCAGGCAATAAACAACAAATAAAAACAGCACTAACAACAAACCTGACAGTCATCAGTCTAACGCAAACATGGGCGCTGTCCTCGCCGGCGTTTACGAGATCCAGCTAAACATGAAAATATTCGAAATGAGCCAATTTATCATCTGAAGCAGAGAAAAGGGTACATGGTTGTTATTCCTTGGCTCAATTTGCATTCAATGGAATAGTAAATAAGTAACATTCAAATGGCAAATAAGAACGTTGCAGTCGGGCGTAACGGACTGCACCATACCCTGTCATAATTATGATTGTAATTTAAGAAAAATGTAATGTTTTTGTAATTTGTGAGTGCGAGCAGAATTTTTAGTCTATCTTCAAAATTGTGCGAATTTAGCATTAAAATTGCAAAAAATGTGAAGTTTTTCCTCAAGTAGGAGCCCAATTAATTTTTTTGCTTTGTCTTTAGATGTCATCGATGCATTTCGAAGAGTCAGTAACGTGCGACTGAAAAGTTCTCACTTCTTTTGGGATTACTTTTCTGCTTCCAATAATTACATTATATATGTTCTGTAAGCGTTAAATACTATGCACAAAATTCTATTCATTTATCTACAAAAAAAATATGTAAGCGCGCTACAAAATCTATTAGAATTTGATACCTAATGTGGGAATTATGTGCTTTGAGTATCCTTGTGACGGGGTTTCGCTTAGTCGAGTACTTTGGTATTCTTGTTTCTTTTGATCGCTTCAGTGGACCAGTTGCAGCACGCAGTTTTGGAATCCTTTCGTTGAAAGGAGCTCTCCAGGTGGAAGTTGTCTGAAAGGTTTACAGTTTGAGAGACGCTTTGACGTCAGTGGCAACTGTTTGTTAGTCATCGTTGTTGTTGTTGTAGTCCTTGTTATTTGTTGTAGCCTTTGGTTATTGTCATAAAAAGGAAATCAGCTAAGTTTGTCAGCGCGAAAATTTGCGCTGTCAGCGTCGTCGACGCCTTCCGTTTATTTTCCTGTCTGCCCGTCTGCTGTTTGACTTACTTTGATGACGAGCGGCTTCAACAAACATAAAGTAGCAAGCAGCCTACATACAAATACCCTCACCATTCGGACACACACACACACACACACGCTCATACACATGGACACATTTGTAAGCACAGGGTCGGATTACGAAGAAATATTCCTTGGACCAATTCTTGTGAAGGGCCATCAATTACATGTCAAGGATAATTGGAATTTTTGAAAAAAAAACAACAACACAAAAATTGACTGAATTTTTAAGAGAAAGCAATTTCACCCACTTTGAAATGCGTATATAGTACTTTAAAAATAAAGTTATTGCAACTCGTATTCGATCAAAAAAGTATGTGTTAATTTTCAAAGACATCATTTGCGATATTGGTTTATGTAAACGATCTCAATGAAATTAAAATAAATAAATAAATTGAGTTTTCTGATTTATATTTCATTTCACAATTTCAAAACAAGTAAGAGCGCTGCAAGCGGGCGTTACCGACTACGTCATACTCGTGCATGGTCTTAATTGTTATTAATATTTTGAAAGTTTTTATTTATATTTATCATGGAAAATATACACATGTTTTTGTTTGGAGCTGTACATGTTACAGGTAGATTGCTGCTCATCTGCTTTAAATATCGGAAATTTCTAAAAACCGAAATTTTTTCGATAACAATAATAATAAGGTCCTTGAACAAGTACAAAGCAGTCAAAAACCTCCGACTGCAACTTATTTACTTTTTATGAAATCAGAATTTACTTTACTGTAAGCACGGAAAATAAATGCTAAAGTAAACTCTATCAAAAATAAATATTGTTTATTGTACTTTTAATTTGTTTTTTTTTTAGGTCTGGAACCAATCTGCTTTTCCATTTTGTCAGTATTTCTTTTCTTTTTTTAGACTAATTTTTTGGAACGAATCTAGTGTCTTTTAATATATTATTCCAATGGGAATATGCCGGTGGAAATCCGCTCCTGCACACATAGAAAATTAAAATTTCGCCTGGTATTTATTTGCTAATGTTGATGTTATCATCTCTGGCAGTAAACGCAATGCGAGCGCCTAAAAGATGCTATAAATAAGCGTTTACGGCAACGTGATATCAGAGAATGTCTGCTTACGCTCATACGTTCTTGACGTGGCCAAGTCCACTTTCATGTCCATGTTGGCAATTCCAATTCAAACGCATTGCAGCCAGCATATGCAAAGCAAAAGTCACATAAATCACATTGCATGTCTAGGCATAAAGCTGGCAAAGCGACAAAAACTTGACACTGAGTAACTATTGGGGACGGGGCTTGGCCAAAGCTGGCAAGGTCACTTTGACTCTGACTCTGCCTGCGACACCGATTGGCCAAGGTTCAGGTCAGATCTAAAAGGCTCTGGTTTCTGTTCTGTGGTGCCAGCTGTCAAGCGGAAACTCGACCCAGAGGATTCAGCAGACAGGCCGGATGTTCGGCCGGAAGCTGCAACTGATAACTATTTACATTTTAAAATATTCCAGCGAGTTCAAGCATTAATTTTGTATGCATAACCTGTGCGCACAAATGCACCAGATAGTATTCAAATGCGAAAATCAGCCAGTTGACGCACTCAAGCGGCTCGTATAACCAGCATCTATTGTCCAAGGGTCATCGTTTATCCATGTGCCATTCAAGTGTTCCTTAAATAAACTTGTCTCCAGCTCTGGCGCCACTTGGCAGCTGCCAGTCAAGCACTAACACACCATGGACACCACACACACACAGCTGATACACACACACACACACACATACATACGAACACTGCAACAATTGCTTGTCATTTTAAATTAAAACTTATCTGGCGCCCCGTAACGTTGGCAGCAGAAAGTTACATTCTGTATGCTTAACAGTTGCCACTGCGTACACTGCGCAAAATGACCCCACTTAATGATAAAAATAATTGCTTATTATTTGGCGACTCGATTCGGTAATTCACAATTTCAATCTTGAAAACTTCTTCGACCGGATTCATTTAATTTAATTTTATATCAAAATTACCAAATATTTGTTCTCAGTGTTAGTTTATTTTTGGCAATGGCAACTGAATGGCCGCTGGCCTCACTTTGCTGCGTTCATCGCCAAATGCATTTAACAGGTTTACCCTCCCCTCACTTCACCCCCTCTAAGAGCTGTCGGTGCTGTATTGTTGTGTTCCCTTGCCTCCCTTGACCTCTGGCATCCTTTGCGCAGAATTTTAATTAACTCACCAAACACATTATATACATGTTTATGTACATATATCTCTATTCTATATACATATGTGTATGTGTGTGCGTGGGTGTGTGTGTGTGTGTGTTTGTGAATTTGGCACTTTCCAGTGCACTTTTGTGTCCTTGATGTGGCCGCTGCACTGTTTCTGTTGTTGTTCTATCCAATATTAATGGTAAACATCGTTTTATTATGTGCCTAAATTTCATTTATGGGTCCATTTACGACAACATGAGCCCTAATGGGCGTGACTTTTTGGCCGTAATTACATGCACTAACTGCTAAATGCATTCGAATACTTTTCGAGTAGAGAAATCTATTTAAACTAGTCTGTTTGTAAATTGAAAGTCATCTTCTTTAATGATGTCTTTTCATGCAGTAAACTAATGCAGCTAAATCTTCCTCACAGCAATTAAAACTCAAATGAGATATAAAGGAAGTGCCAAAAGTACGTGCACACCTCGAAGCCACAAAAGTGCGTTGGCTGGCAACACAGCAAAATTTCTCCCACACACGTGGCCAAATGCTCTTGAATACTTACTTGGTTTGCTGCAAGTCAGGCTGGGGGGTGGATTGGGGGGCAGCCCGACGCAGAGGGACCATGTTCTGGCGCGCCCTAACAAGCTGAAGCTGCATGGAAACGCACTTCGAGTATCCGGATAGTATTCAAGGCAAACAACTGAATGAAGCCATGAGATGCACAACAGAAACAGCAACAACAACAACATCAGCAACAGCTGAAACAACAGCAAACAAAGTGAATGGGGCGTGCAAAGTCGGGGCCGGGTCTTCTTATTTGGGGGCGCATATGATGGGCGTGGCTGCAAACTGGGCACGTTGTTACAAGCAATTGTAAATATGTGTACTTATGCGCGGCTGTTTGTATTTGGGGACAGACATGAACAATATTATCCCTAACATCATCAGCGTCAACATTTTAATGGCTGTACACACCCCATCATCAGCCCACTGTGACCCCCTTCTTAAAGCCTACATTTTCACAATCAGTAGATGTTCTCAAAACGGAGATCATGAAATGCAGTCTAAATAAACAATTCCTACAACTCTGTGTAAGGAATACTAAACTATTTGCATATCTTTTAATTTAATTCAATTATATTCATTATCTCTTATCATTAATTAATTAATCAATTAAACTCACTTTTTACGAGCCTCCATAAACTCCTTTAATTTGAATGCATTTTATGTTCCATGTTGAAACAAGTTAGAACGCTACAGTCGGGCGTCACCTACTGCGTTATATATATATACTGCGTTATATATATATATATATATACCTAAATCTATCTTTAAAATTGTGGGTAATATTAACCTTTTATTGATTTGCGATATTATTTGCGACATGTAATCGAATTTGCAGCATAATTATTAAAAGTATTAATTGATTGGGACTTTTATAGTTGCAGGCTTATTTCCATTTATATCTTTAATAAAAAAATTTAGGTAAATTTTTCGAATGAATGTAGGCTTTTATTGTATATAAACCATTTTAGTGGCCCCTCTAATGTAAAACCAAGTTAGGTCAAGCTCAATTTTTATCTTGTTATAATACAAAAACAGCAACAAAAAAATATGTTGGCAGGTGGTCGATCTATTTGCAGGACCCCCTTTGTTCTGCCATTAGCAGTCCATAAACTCCAGCCTTGCAAGCAACTTGGCTTTCTTTTAAAGCTGAAGCTTGCTGCGAATTTTAAGAAGCTAAGAGGCGAAAAGATGAAAAGACTTTTGTTATTATTATTTTTTTTTTGTAAACATCTAACAGCTGTGGCGCTACAAAATATATATTTTTAATCTTAAAGTAAATAAATATGTTTGAAGTAAACATGAGAATTGGCTTAAAAACAATGTATTTAGAGACTACTTGATTTATTAATAACACATCTGGCTTTTAAAACTTTTTCGTTGTAAATCTCCTTTAAACAGAAAATCAACGGGGTAACTGAACCATGTTTATACAGCATAATAAAAACAACAAAAGTCGTTTTATTTGCTCAAATCGTTGTTAAAGGCAAATCGAAAACGCGTCACACCGTTATCGATACATAAACAAACATATGTGTGTGTGTGTGTGTGTGTGTGTGTGTGTGTGTGTGTGTTTCTTTTTTCCTTTTATTAGACCAAAGTCATGTTCCGAGCCCTAAAAAACTTTAATTGGCCATGATATTTAATAATACGAGAACTGAGAGCCTGTAACTGTAATATTGCTTTGTGCCTCCAGTGGACCCGCCAGCCCAAAATTCCTTTGCTGCTCTTCACATGCGTGGAAAAATCACAACCGAAATTTGTTGTCAGCCATTGCTCGATGACAGCCCCAGGCATTTGTATACTTTGTATACACTAGCACAGGGTATTAACAGTCTGTGGCGAGAATTGTAACATAGCTCCCCCTCGATATTAACTATAAATATTCCATCGTGCAGATTAGCATTAGAATCTGCCAGAAAGAACTCTTATTTGATAATTGCCTAATTATGTTATACAGCTGTTTTATGTGTTCAAGGGTGTTTAAGGTTCGGCAACAGAAAATTGTTGTTCTTTCCTCTGAGGAGCAAATACATTTGAGCAAACACATAAATATTGTAGCATAGATTTGGGCGTGGACGCGCGTGTTCCTTGCGAACTGACTGCAAGTGGGGGTGTGTGTGCGGGTGTGTTGCGGTCAGGGGTCCACAGGCTTAAGAACAACATGTGTCTATCGTATTTCAGCTAAGAGAAAATGTAACCTAATGCAATGCGAGAGTAAAACCAAAATTGTAACTTTATTATGTCTAGTAAGTGAATTTTATCGACTTTCTTTCGAATTGCAAATTGAACCTCGCAGAAGCTAATTATCCATGTACATGTTTATCCCTAAATAAAGTGAGTATATAAATTTAACAAATTTAAATTGAATACATCTTTCACTTGGCTTTCTCTCCATATCTGAGCAAATGCTTTAATTTCATTGCCTAGTTAAGAACTATTTGAACCAGCTATGAATTAAGTAGCTTGAACCTGTTTGCCCGTCCGGTGTGTCTTCATTGTCTAGAGCTTACTGTAAGTGAAGAAGATAATCGCAGCCTATTAGCATTTGAAACCTCAGCTCGTACTTTGCCATGTAAACGTATGTTTCCGATTCCAGGTCTCTGAGTTGCCGCTGTGCGCCCCTCGGCTGACAGCCCCTTGGCCCCACAGGAGTCGTATTCACGAACACTTTTTATATGCTGTCAACCTTTTTGCATGCTTTATAATGTTTTATATTCTGTTGTCAAATTGTAGAGATACTGGGTACATTAAAAATTAAATTAAATTTCTAATAAAATAAAATGGAAACTCAAATTCAATCAATTTGTTTTTGATTTCCATTTTAAGGTTAATAAATATGTAATAAAACCAACTTGAAACAGGGTATATTCTCGTCGCGTCATTGAGACTTGTTTTTGTTTCAATTTTTTCTGCTGCAAGCTATTGGGCGTGCCGCGGCCAGTTGCGATGCTGTTGCTGCGGCTGAGTACTGTGCACATTAAGCCAAAGCCACATGCTTTTTTAAGCCCCCTACCCTATTTCTCCTGTCCCTTGTTTTTCACCGTCGCAGAGCTTTTCTGCGTCTGCGTTTTCTGATGCCTTTGCCGAGCAAACGCTTCCAGTCAGACAACGGGTTGCATATATGTTGTTGTTGCTGTCGATGGTATTGTAGTTGTTTCTATCGTTGTTGTCATTGTCATGTTTACATTATCAGCCGCTTTCTGCATAGCTGCCTTTGAATGGCGACAGCATGATATCCTGGCTGCGGTTGCCTATTGTTGGCCGTATTTATAGAGCCCGCCACTTGTCCCCTGCTCCACCATGCAGAAAAGTCGCGTCGCAGCGTTTTTACTTGGCATTGCCATCTAAATTAAGTTAAGCTAAAGAAAATAACAGATTCTTACAGACGCTGTTCCCGCTTCTATTTGCTACCCTTTAACTGCTGGCGAACGTGTCGATTGAAAAAAACGAAGAGAATTTGAGTGAAAGTTGGGGCTTGCACGTGCCCCATCACAATTGGAACCCAAAAAGTTGGTTTAACCCGAATTAATGAGTTTCAACAAGTAGCAAATAGGACAAATAAAATTTAAGCTGCAAAAGAAAAAGTTTAACATAAGTTACCTTGCCCACGCCCAAATACCATTTGCCTGCCTCTCAGAAATGCCCAGAAGTGCAACAACAACAGCAACAACAACAACAATAAAGCGAAATGTTAGCCTTTGGCATTTTCACATTTTTTCCATATTTTCCTGGGTTTTTTTTGGTGGTTTACATTTTTTTTTTTTGCGAATTTTTAAACAAAAATGCGCGCAAGTGTTTTGGTTAGCATACATGTAAGGGGTTAAATCCATGCTGGCGCATCTTATTTTGGGCTTAATTAAAACTGCAAAGTGGACCAACGCAAAGGAAGGCGAAAATGGCAAAAGTGATTTAATTAGTGGGCAACTTTAGCGTTGCCGTTGTTGCTCATACGCCCAGTGGGACCAGACAAAATGGGACAAGACAAGCGCTCCGCGAGCAACAGCTGCAGCATAAACTCTCGCCTTCTGCTGCCAAAAATGTTAATTACAAAACCAAATTATGTTTATGCATAATTCAAGCGCTTAATGAATATATAAAACTCGTCCTCGTGGCGGTTTTGGCTCACGTTGACAAGGAATCACAGTCAAGCAGACGGAGCGGTAAGTGCGCCAGTGAGAAGCGTTCTGGGGAAAGTTGAAAGGCGGCTCGTTAACCCAGTTCTCGTGAAGTTGTTGCTGCAACAGCAGCGCGCCTGTTGCTTGCCTGCTCCTTGCGTATGTTGCCACATTTATGAGGCGCTGCATAAATTCAGAGTTCTTATGAAGCTGTTTTAAACACATTTCTTGTGCAATGCACTCAAAGCATAGCCCAGTTTTTACCTTAAACTGATTTAATAAACAGTCGAACTTGTATCTTAAAATTAGACATTTTGTATAAAAAGAAAATAAAAAGATGGACCCATCTTATTACTGCAGCTCTGTTTATATATGTTTCGTAGAATAACAAATAAAAGCGCCATATGACTGCACTACTAAGTGATGTTCAGACAGAAGCTCAAGGACCATGCAACTCATTCAAATTGAGTTTTTGAATAACTGCTTTTATGATTTGCTTCTATACAAAATGTACTTACAAAAAGTAGTAATGTATTAAAAAGCCTTAAGGCTTTCTCCACACAAATCTTCACAACGAAATTGGCTTTATTTCATTAAACTGTAAGGCGCGGACTTAACTGCATAAATCTGGCAGCTCTTAAGGCCCTTTCCACGTGTTCTTGGCCAAGTTCTTGGCAGTTGCCAAAAGTATTTTTGCATGCATGCAAGCGCATGAGTTGCGTTTTGTTTATTTGGTAAGAAACTTTAGTATTTTCTGTGCAATTGTGGCAACGCTTCTTCCACACACGACTAATGAGTATCAGCTTACAAAATAAAATGTTCAACTGACAAAAGAGAGCAGGACGTAAACGTACCACGAACATAAACATCGCTCATTAAATTGTTTAAAGTTTGCCTTAGTGTATTTTATTCTTTTTATACACAAACTTGTTGAATAAGAGCGAATAGTTCTATTTATCTTTTGGAATTGCATTTTGACAAGTAGTCTTTTTATACGCTGAACCCATTGAAAATGGGTAAAATGTTGTCAGCATTTAACATTTATGTGAAACTAAATAAGCGGTTATAGGGTATATCCCAGTCGAGTCCCTTCAACTAGAGCATTCTTTTTTATTATATCATAAATTTATTTTTATGTATGAAAATCGTTAATAGCTAGGAGCCCGACTTTTCGTATGCGTTACTAATTAGTCACTAACATGGGGATAAAAGTTAGTATTATATTTATTATACTCAGATAAGTTGTTATGATTCTTTGGCGAGCCAAAGTAGAGTCAGCTAATTTTTCCATGCGCACTTCTGACATTACAAATTACAAGAAAAAATTCTGTTTTCGGCTGTTGTTAGTTGTTGTGAGCTGTATTGTTTAAGCTTATTTTGCATTTCATGCAATTTGTTTTAAGGTATTTTTCCAAGAATAAAATATCACTCGAAACATTTTGATTCAATGTAATTTTAACAGGAAAATTCTTGGGCCGGCTAATACCTGCGAGCATCAACGCAGCAGAAACTCTTGGTTCTTTTTTTAACTTATTTGTTGCAAGTTGGTAACGCTCCAATTATTTTCCTGTTTATCAATCAGTTCAGGTAATTGGCAAGCGACCGAGCTGATTGGCAGCTTTGACAATCGAATTTGGCTAACATGAACAGTTTTAATACATTGGATGAATAATTCTAAAGCTGCTTATTGCGCGTTGGCCACAAATTATAATACGCAAAAAAAGCCAACATTTATTTATGGCCATTCACAATACCGTCAGCTGCCAATGATAGTGACATAATATTTGGTCTTCAATGATAAATGTTGTTTTGCTCAAAGAAAAATCGAATAATAAATTTTAATTGCACATTTTTATGTAAATCTTGAATTGCTTTGTCGTAAAAACTGTGCTCAAATAAAAAATGTTTAATAAAATAGCTCATCAACTTTTGGGATTCATACGATTTGAATGTCTGGAAAGGGTTGACCCACAACGTGTGCAGGTTATCTGGCTTTGTAGCAGACATTATTGGATTTGCCTAACTTTGTGCGTCGAGTTGCACAAAGAAAGTTGCAAACCGTCGCTGTGGCATAGAGCAAAAGGCAATGCAACTGTCGCTGGTGGCCGCATTGTCAAGTACGTCGCTGGCCATAAAATTGTGGGCCGTGGCGCCTAAAAGCGGGCAGCACGAGAACTGGGGTCGCTGGGCTAGTCGAGAGCAAGTGCTATAAATCTAACGATAATTTGATGCGCGACGTTTAACGACGCTTTTGCGACCTTTGCAGGCAAGCCCCCCTCTTCCAGCTGGGGGTCAGTGACCTCATCTCGAGCCGCGCAATGTTCAGCCGGTCTTAAGCCAATTAAATTAGACAAGTGCCGCAAAACTGTTGCATACCTGGTGGTGTACAGTGGGGCGAGTTGGTGGCCTGAATACGAAGTCCGGAATTCTGAATCCGCTTGCAGCTATTTTAATCCATCTGTCGCTGACGAGTATTTGCTGAGTAACAGCATTTTACAAATTGCATTAACCGCTGACCGGCAGGTGGCGCCAGTATCACTTAGAGCTCTGAATTTTTCATGGATTTGGGGCGCGCTCCATTTGCCTGCTCATCATGTGCCTTGCTCGGCTGATTGGGCGAATATTATGCAACTGCAACAATTGCTGACAAACAGACACAATCAGCCGGATGGTGGGTGGTGTGGGTGGTGGGTGGTGGGTGGTAGACGCGGTAATGCTGTTGAAATTACAGTTTGCATAAAAGCACGTATGCCAAACGCACCTGACAGCCCCAGCGAGCAGCTGCTGACGAGACAAAATCATCTGCCAAAAATATCAGTTGGAAAATGTTGACAGAGGGGCAAAGGAGGGGCTATGCCCCTTTGTCAGCATAATATTGATCATCGAGGCAGTTGCATCGACTGAGCTCCATGTGGCACTCAGAAACAGGCTCAAATTAAGCGAGCCAAGTGTTGCCAGCGCTGTAAATGGACCAAGTTTGCCCATGCAGAAGGCGATAAAGCCAAAAACAAATGTAAGCGACAGACAAAAACACGCACGGGGCCAACAGAGAGTGCCATGTGCACGAGTGCGAACCGAAGGAGAGCTGCTGCCAAAGTAAAGGCGAAATTAAATGAAAGATTCATGTTAATGGCATTGGACTGTTTATGCGTCGTATACTTGATTTTTATGTTTGTCGGCCGCTCATTCAAGTTGTCATGCAAAGTGCGCGCGGTTGGTTACCTCCAGGACCCACATATAAAGAATAAATCAAGCCAGCCACACTCGAAGCAGTCCGAGTAGGCGTTAATAATTACTGAATAATATATAATATGAATGCGACAAAATGTTATTGAACCACAGGCCAGTGCTACCTCGGTGACAAAAATGTGACTGGATGAGACACAAAAGTTCGCTAGTTAATCGAACGACAACATCAATCGAAAATGCCAAGTAATGACAGCTAAATACTCACGCCAAGTGCTGGGCCAATTTCTCAGCCAGTCCGGATGTATCCCAACCAGGAACCCGCCGATGCCCACAAGGATGCCACGGGAACGCCTTTGATGATGAATTCGCTTTCAAATGTTCAACTGAAATTTACGTCGAGAGCGCTGCCTGTACGGGCTGCTCGCACAGGACCGACCAACAACCTGCCACTGGGCGAGACAAAAGCGAACTGAATCAAGTCGCCGCTGATGCTGCAACGAACACGAAGCCGCCGAGCTGCCGCCTGCCGCACGACGGCACCCGAACCGAGCGTCGACCATTGACGGGGCCCCGTACAGCTGAGCATGACGGCCGCTTAACTTAGCCCACAAGCATGCCACAAATAGAAATAGTCATGGTATATGCTAAACGCCAAAACCACGCACTTTGTTAAGTTGCAAAAACAACGCATTTCAGTTAGTCTGGCACCAACAATAGTCTCTCAGCCACAGGACCAGGCGCAGTAATATTCAAATTTATCTCTCCTAGCATGTTGGCCGGTTTCTCAAGTCAATCGCCTCTTAGGTTCTTGGCACAAGTTTAAGTAATAATAATAATAAGCAGTAGATGAGTGACAGTCGAAGTAAATAAGACAGTTGTAGTAATAGAAACAGAGTAACGCAACAGTAACATTAGGAGCATCATTTACAGCAACAGTAACAGTAGCAGAAACCGCAACAGTAGTGATAACAATAACAGTAACAGTAATCGTAGCTGACTCAGCGTAAAATGCTCAGCACAAGTTGAACTAAAAACTAAAAAAAAATGGGTGTAATAGTAGTAGCAATGGAAATAATTACAGTAAATTAAAGAGGTAAGTAACAGTCATTGTCACATTAACAGTAATATTAAGAGGCTCATTTACAGGAAATTCACAGTAACAGTGAGATAAGGTGCAGATACAGAAACAGCAACAGTAACAATAAGAACAACTGTAGTATGCACACATAAAGAGTACACACTGTACGTAGTATGCACTTAAAGAATACATAACGCTGGGACTTAAGTCCACGCGTAATATGATCATCCAATTGCCGGCTTTAGCCACGTAAGAACTTAGATATATTTTAACAGAAGTCTCTTTTTAATCCAACAAAATTCCAAATATTGAAGACCACACTTATAAAAATAAAACTTTTATTATTTTTTTTTTATTCTGTATTTCTATTTTAAGTTATGCAAGTGTATTCGCATAATGGTTCTTCCGACGGTTTCCTACATTCTTGTGGGCATATACGCGCAACTCCTTATGAGTTTCTTCTAGTTCTTTTTCGTTCCACTTTCTTTATTATTAAAAATTTGCCAATTCAAATTTCTAATGTTCTTATTAAAAATTTTGTTTAATGATATCTGTTGTGGTTTCCTAGATTCAACCATAATTCATTGTGTTATTATAAAAATAAAGCAAATTTTAAATTTTAGATTTGATCTATTTTCGTTGTTCTTGAAGTTATCAATTAAAGCAACAACAGTGGCATATACAATATTTGTAATATAATTTGCATTCAGACAGTTTATTTTAAAACTTCCACAGTAAAAGTACACTGATATTCACAGAGTAGTACTTAAATGTATGCGCCTATTCCCGTTTGGCTGCCAATTGAATTATCACCGTCATATCAAGCGCAACAGTAACAGTAAATTTTTTTCTTAACAGCAACAGTAGCAACAGTCGCTACAGTTGCTCTCGCAATAACAGTTAGAGCTGTATGCAAGCGTTCAATTCCTCTTTGCTCATTGATTCGTACTCTCGGCTATACCGACAGCTCAATCACCTGCTCTGACCCAGCTTGACTGCGACGTCGTGTGGCTGGATGGCCGACATTCCGACAATTGTATGCGGTTTTTGGCTGCAGCTCGGCTCACAGGGCCAATGTGGTTGCTTAGTGCGTATGCCTGCGGTTTGACAGCCAAGTCAAAGTGACCGCCAGGTGGGCTAAGCTCAGTTTGCTGCTAGTTGGACACATCGGGTGACGACTTTGGGTGGTGCTTTGTTATCTGCTCGGTCCATCCAACAGGGTGCATGCATAAGTGCTGATAGAAGCGATAGCTAATTATACCCAGAACCCATTGAAATTAGGCAAAAGAGGGTATAATGATTTTGGGCAAATGTATGTAACGGGCAAAGCGATATACTATTGTATAACTAAAACTATAGTATTAAACATTTTGACTTTAATCGCGACTAGAGCCTAATCAGAGCTTGTGCTTGAAATTGTTCGTAACACGATTGCATTTTTGTATGCAAATGTCGACAAATTTAACCTTATTGCTTACGATTTTTAGATTCAAAAATCATCATAAAATCATCGGACTTTAACTTAATATAAAGTCTACACAAGTCAACAATCACAATAATTGACGAAATTTAAACAAATATATTTTCTATATTATGAGAGTTAAACATTTTCTATAACAAGTTTTTGCAAAGTTTTTGCTTAACAGGTAAAAAAGAAACTCATGCGGAAAACGTTCGGAACTAAGGCGAACACAGTTTCGTATTCATTTACAGTTTTAAAGCGACTGTTTATCACTTGATTGAAATGCTGAGCGGTCAGCTTTTAGCGTTTCCTGTCCGCTCTGTTTCTACAAACAAACATATATGTACTTATTTATCGTTTTTGGCCACATGTTGCGCTATTGCCAAAACCCAGACAAGACCTTAAGTAAAAGACAAAAAAAGAAAACAAAAAAAAACAGCAACACACGAATATAAAAGCAAAACAAGTTTTAATTGGCGTTCAAGTGGGTCGTCCCGCTGCCCGCTGCGTCTGTCCGCAGCGGGAACAGTTTCGCTATCTTTTTTGACTTTCTTTCCACAAACAGCGTAAAAAGCGACACCCACAGCCCGTTGGCATACAAATGCGAACAATTCGAGCGCTCATCGCCGTTGCCAAGATCTCTGCCTCAGCCCCTTTTAGCCCGCTCCACTGACCACTGGCCACTGGCCACTGGCCACTCAAGTGCCAATTGGGCAGAGACGAGCGTCTGGTCAACTGAATGCAAATACAAAATTGCGTTGCGAGCGCGAAGGAAAACAAAGGAAATGCACAAATTATGTGAAACAAGCAACAGCAGAAACAATTAAGCTTTATACATTTCAAGCAAATTGTTGCAATAATTGTTGTAAAATCGCTGTCGCTGGCCATGCAACTCCACTGGGCCAAATCTGGCCCATGAGCAAAAGGTAAAACAACAAAAGCAACAACACAAAAACAAATAAAATAATAATTAAATAATTCGGACTGTGCCAACAACAACTGAAACTTATATAATATTGCCCGATTATGACTGCTGTCTGTCATTATTTATTATTGTTTCTCTGAGCTGGCTCTCATTTCTTCATTTTCGTTTAAAGCGTTTTTTCGTGGCTTCTATTCGTTTTTCGCTGCGTGAACCACGTTGCCAACGTTCGCTTGGACCGTGGACCGTGGGCCGTGTCCGACGGACAGCGTTAACTGCTGTGAAAATCCAACAGCTTGCCTGTCTGCGCGGGCGTGTGAAGCAGCCAATATAATATGAATTTTCCATTGAATTCGCATTACATTAAATTCCATAAAACGGTTTAGAAATTTTGTTATTTTTCATTCCTATTTTCCTACATTCTGCTCAGCAGTCTACAAATTACCAGCATATTCCATGTTAACAATAATAATCTTGTTACTGATTTTTAGAAAATTTCTTAATTTTCACATATTCTACTGTTATTCTAAACTATAACAGATTAGTTGTATTGTGAATTTGGGATTTTTTTCAGCAAGCAGTGTTTAAAGGTCCATGCAATTACCTGCTTGCTGTGCACTGCTTTGTCTTCCGTTAAGAATTCAAGCAACACTTACATATTATTTTCTACTAATGTTAAAGAATGTTCATGAATTTTTATTATATAATACACATAATTGTATTTGCGTGTTTTTATATTATTTTTGTTGTACAGGTCAGAATTACGTGGCTCACATGAGTATTTTTTGCATCCTTCTTCGTCAGTTTGCAGGCTGCTGGGTAACTGGACAGAAGCGCACAGGAAGCAGTGCACTGCTTTGTAGTTCGCTTGCTTTTTTTTATGAAATTTGAGACTCGTATTTGAAATTCGTTTGTCAATAAGGTTGATTAAAAATTACGTTACGTTATTGCCAAAATTTTATGTATTACAAATTGAGAGCAAACATTGCCGCAAACACTGCCAGCGGAACGCCCCCAGGATGTGCCAATGAAATTTGGGGGTCGCAATGTCTACGCCGAGATGGACAGGGATGAGGAGCGACTGGGTCGTGTCGCGTAAGTGTGTCCTTCGTACGCCAGAGATACACAATTAAGTTCCCCGTTACGTCGGGGCCCGCAGCAAGAAACTGCAGGCACTGAAGGACCGCTTAGTCCACTCCCTTCGAAATGGCGCGCTGTCCCTTCAAGGAGTCGCGATTCGAGAAGTCCGTGACCATGGCACAGATGGCAGCACACGGTGACTAATTTCAACAGTTATCCGTGGCATCTGTGGCAACTGTTTCACAGCAGCAGTTGTTGCTGCTGCTGCTGCTGATGCAGCCCTTTCAACAGTGTTCAAGTCTCGGGAGTTTGATTTAAGTTTTTACTTTGATTTTTTTTCTTTACTTTTATTTGTTGACTTTTTTTCTATGATAGCAATAAATAAATATTAACAAGCGTTTAGCATTAACAATTCATTAACAATAATAATAAATTAACAAGCGGCCCGTGCGGCTGCAACAATTAAAAGTCGCTGCGCTGTCGCTGGCGCAGACGACGACGCCGCTGCTGCTTCTGCTGCTGCTGCTGCCGCGGCTGCTGCTGCTGCTGCTGCTGTTTAACCCCAGCTCCATTTTCATTGCCATCAACAGCTTTGCGGCTTGGCTCATTGCTGATGGTGTTGTTGTTGTTGCTGTTGTTTGGCTTAACAGCGCTTTCATTGCTATTAGCAGGTGCCGCCTCCTGGGCTAGCTCCAGCTGTTCATCATCATTATTATAGTCATCTTCATCAGCATCATCATTATCATTATCATTATCATCTGCATCATCATCATCATCGTCGTCAGTCTCTGACTCCTCCTCTTCCAGCTGTCCCTCCTCAGCCTCATGCTGCCCCTCAGCTAATGCCCCTGCCTCTGTCTCTGTCTCAGCCTCAGTGACATTGTCATCTTCTTCTTCTTCTTCTGCTTCCTCTGCATCATCTTCGTCATCCACATTCACTTCATTGTCACTGTCGTCTTCCATTTGTGCAGCATCAGCTACTGTCGCCGTTGTGGTCTCCTCCTCTTGCTCCTCCTCGGCTTTAGTTGACTCCTGCTTCAAGTTGGTCTCTACTTTATCCGCTGATTGTTGCTCTGTTGTTGTTGTTGTTGCTGCTGCTGCTGTTGTTGTTGTTGTTGTTGTTGATGGCGCCTCGGTGGCTGTGTTTGAATTGGTAATTGCTTCAATTACTTCGTTTTGCTTCAGGTCGCTCTCGCCTGCACTGTCATCAACGACTTGTGGCGCCGCAGCCGCAGCCGCAGCCTCAGCCGCTGCCTCTGCCGCTGCCTCAGCCGCTGCCTCTGCCGTTAATGCCTCCTCCTTTGGTACCTGCGCCTCCGCATCGACATCGCCATCGTCATCGTCATTGCCATCGTCATTGTCAGCCGATGACATTGCCAGCTGTTGATCTCCTGCCATAAGCATTTCACTTTCAATTGGCAATGGTTCGGGTTCGGATTCAGATTCCGATTCGGATTCGGATTCAGCTGCTGCTTCGGATTCAGTTTCGGTCTCCGTTTTAGGTTGCTCCGTCTGCTGCTCGTCCATTTGCTGTTGCTCCTGCTGCTCCCCCGCCAGCATCTCAGCGTAGTCGTATTCGAGCACGGCGTCGTCCTCGTCGGCTTGCGGACTGCTGGACGGCAGGACGGGCATCCCGTTCTTGTCCACGTACTGGAGGCCATCAAGTCCCATGCGCATGCACTGGAAGTGCATCTCGAACAGATCTGTGGTGGCCAGTCGGACCACGAAATCCATGCACATGTTCAGATTGTTGCCCACCAGGGCCACGTCCGTCATCTGGACGCACATGGCCATGGGCACGCCCATCATGACGGGTATGCAAAAGGGCGACGGGTTGCGCAGGGAGATGCCGTATTTGGATGAGGGACGCTCGTTCAAATACACCTCCAGCTGGGCCTCCTCCAGATGCGGCACGAACGTAACATTGGCGCAAACTGCAACACACAGACAACAACCAATTAGAGAACGAAAGAAAGCAAAACAGTGGGAGAGAGACAGAGAGAGAGAGAGAGAGAGTGAGAGAGGGTACAATGAAAGTTGCGAGTGGGTGGAAGTTGCAATTCCAAGCGAACATGCAAAAGCGCCAGCGATTTCTGGCATTTTGATTGGCAAATTCAACCATGTCATGTGAGGAGCAACAATTTATTGTTGTTGTTGTGGCGATTGTTGTCTGTCTGACGAGGCAATCACCAGCTAACTGGACAACTGGAGCAGCACTCAAAAGTGGCTGAGAGTCCAAAAGCGTTTCTAGCTGACTTACCCTTCTGGTCGAACTTGTATTGATCCACTTTGAGGCCAGCACAGCAGCCACAGACCGCGGCGCGGCACTCGCACGGCTGTCCGAATGTCGACCAAATGGAGCCCTTCTCCGAGTACTTGACGCTGGCCAAGTTGCGGCCCCGGGACACGCTCACCGTTGGCGGCAGGTACGGCGTGTGGGTGGCCAGCTCGTAGAAGATGAGCCCGTTGCTGTAGCTGCGAGCCGCAGCCAGCGGCAGCAGCGACGCGGCGCAGGCGCAGGCGCAAACGCAAGCGAGCAGCGCGGTTGGAGACAACATTTGAATGCTAATAGAACAACACTGGCAATATCCTGAAAGCCTTGCACATTCACCAAATACAAATACAAAAAAAAGTAGCAAAAAATAAACTCTTTTCGATTCACTCAACAAAAAGACAACGCGCGGATATTGCGGCCTTTTTACAGCAGGGTAGCTCGGAGCTTAAAACGTTAAGACGGACCGTTTGTCGCAGGCAATCGCAATCGCAATGGTAACAGTAATAGTAACAGTAACAGTAACAGTGGCAACCGTTCGCGACCGACGAGAATTAAATATTAAAACGCTGAGCGCGTCGAGCGTTTGCTTAAAAATGAAATGGAAACCGCCAGCCAAAGCAGCAGCAGCAACAGCAGCAGCAGCAGCCGAGGCAGCAGCAGCAGCAACAGCAGCGACAGCAACAACAACTGTTGTAGTTTTTTTTTTGCCATTTGCTGTGTTTTGCGAACAAACTGTTTTATACACTCTCGCAAAAACTAACAATAAATAAATAAAACTGCGTCAAAGAAAATTATTTCGGTCATCTCCATTTGCTGCGAATTTGTAAGAATCCCTGTTTTCTACACTGAGAATTTCAATTTTTTTTAGAAGTTCAGGAATTAACAACACATTATTCAAGTAGCCCGAATCAGTGCGAGATCCAACTTTAATAAATAAATAAATAGTTTGATTTATTAAATTGCAAATAAAACATTTTTGCTTTTAATTTTAAAGGAATGGAACCAACCAAGGTTCAAACTGACATCAGGGCTTAAGGACTGCTCCAATTTTTAACTATTATAAATATTCTCATAGTTATAATAAGAAGCAATCTTTAAATTTATAAATTCATTTATTTACACTTGAATATTGTCTTTATCGTAACATGTATTAACTAATATAATCAATAGAAATATATATTATAACAGAATAATCACTAGCTAAAGAATAAAATTAAAATTCTGAAATAATCTGAAATAAATAAATAGACTAACTAGGTTTACTTTTAACATAACACTGCACTGCACCGCAGAGAGAGCATCGGCTCGTCGGCTTGTTCAACATTAAGTTGGGGGTTTTTTGTTATCAGCTGCAATCGTTGAAGTCGCTGCCACATTCGACGCTGCTGCTGACTGCGACGTCAGCTGCGCAGCTGTTGTTTTTTGGCTGTTGACTGCTGCCGCTTTTTGTTGTTCGTTTGTTTGTTTGTCTTCTTGGTAGCTGTTGCTGTTAACTGTTGCTGCTGTTTGGCTTTGTTGCGTGTGCCGCGTTTTCAGGTGACAGTGACAACAAAATTGCGCCGGTCGTGACTCGCTGGGAAAGCCAAAAATGCTGCTGCCATCGCAACGGCGCTGGCACTCTCCGACCTCTCCGGCTGCTGCTTGCCCATTGCTGTTGTTGTTGCTGTTATGCAAAGCACAGCACAGCAGAGCACAGCACAGCGCTTGGGTTAGGTCAGGGCGCTTGCGGGTTCTGCACAGTGCTTCACTGAAGCGAACTCCCACACGACAAAAAAGCAGCTAAACAAGAAAAACAGTTGGTAAAAGCGGCTGATTTGTAGCCAAGTGCCGGCCGTTTACATTGCTGATTTATCAATGGAAAGCAGCGCCATTGTTTGGGCCCTTTGCGCTGGCAATTTTGCCAGCCATCCGGCCAGCCGCCCAAAAAGGGTCTTCAAATCCAATCGCATTAAGCGCATCGCCGCGATTGCATAATAAGTCAGCGCGGCGGCTTCCTCCCCAGCTCCCCAGCAATCTTGTTAAGCGTTAAGGGGTGGGGAGGGGGGATTGAAAAATTGTCAACGTTGCCAAGAGCTGCGACAATTAACGCTAATTCGACGCCGTCATCGTCTGGCTCTACGATGGCAACTGCGCCTGCGCCAACTGCTTGGCAAATGGCATTTACGAGGGGTCGCTGGAAGAGAAGGGGGTGGGGGGGGAGAGAGGGGGAGGGCGGTAATTATTGGTGCAATGCGCCCGTTTATGTAATGAGCATCGTTGCCGTTGTTGGCCATTGTCAGAGCTGGGTCGCGTCGCATCGCATCGCCTAGTCGCTTATTAGACATTATTATTCATTATTCAGTTTTCGTTATTCATTATTCACTGCTGATAATATCAATTTTGAATGTGGCCTCTTTTTTTTCTCCTTTCGCCTCTGTTATGGGACGTCATTAGTTGCTGAGTACCGCCGCCAATTGAACAGGTGAATTGCGGGACAGCTTCGACAGTTGGACAATCGGACAAGCGGACAATCGGACCTGCATGTGGGTCAAGTGATGACACGTAACGCAAGTCGAGCCGATTAGCAGCACTTGCAGCGCCCAACGGTACACAGCTTATTATAAATGATGCCGGCCAACTCTGTTTTTGGCTCGTCCACGAACTGAAAAGAGTATATTGGATTTGAACAATGGCAATCTATCTGCCTGAGTCTTGAAGCTAGATAGATCTTGCAATCAGATTACTTGAATACTTCTTGTAAAAACTGGACAACAATTTTTAGCATATCAATATTTCCCATATTTATATTTTTTTTTAAATAACAATCATTGTTAAGACCTTTTTTCAAAAATTTGCTGTCGTTTGTAATGTTGGCTACGCATTCATCAAATGTTATAAAATAATATGCCAGACTTTGAATTCGAATTTCATCTAATTATTTATGTAATTCAACATGAAAGTGCCAAAGACCTTAGTTGATCTATGCAAGAATTTTCAATTGAATACAATCAATGTATTTATATGGAATTCATTTGAATTGTTGCTGAACAACAAGAAAATTAATTAATCCTACATTCCTTCAAATAATTGGCTTGGCAGCAACATGCTTTGTATGCTCGTACTAGTAAATATAATTTCCCTTTGCGTGCACATCTTTTTTATGAATGTCGCTTTTTTATTATACCTTGAATTAAACGTGTGGTAACATTTTGTATGCATGTGCACACATACACATACATTTGCGTATTCTATTTGTGGACTCTTTGGTAGAAGTTTTACACTCGTTGACGCAGGTTCGGGCTTAAGTCCATACCTCAACAGAATTTGTTTTAATAAGCAGCTTAAGTGTTCTGGGTACTTGTTATTTATAAAATAGTCTTAAACTGTTTTTTATGTACAAACGCATTTAAATGCATCTCAAGGTGGACGCCATGAAATTCATGTTTTATAAACCAGATGAAGTATTCTACAAATTTTACCAGGTGGGTTCAAGTATCATCATGAGAAAAAGAAATTGTTAGGTTTGTAAATTCTTAAGCTTTTTTATACTCACAGCAGTTTAGAAGATATGTAATATATACCACTTCATGTGTAAATTGTGTTTCGGAAATAATTTTTATTTTTCGATCTCAGGTAGGTCATTCATTCAAATCTGACAGCTCGTTCAATTCTATATGTATATGTATAGTTAGTCAGTTATGAATTTTTATGCCTTTCTGTGTCTTAAGAAAAATTTTTGTTTATCTTGGCACATTTTTTTTTTTTTATTTTGATTTCTATGATTTTGAATAGTTCATAAATGATCTTTTGTCGCAAATCCATCAATTTCGAAAGTAGTTTAAAGTGAAAAAGCACAAATATCAACGCATAATAAAAATGAAACAAATTACTATGAGTAGTTATAAGTAAGCACGAGTAACTATGAGTACCCATGAATTGGCTGGCAAGCATAAATCTGTAACATTTTGCAAACGCTTCCTCGAGCCGTGTAAATATGCGACATAAATCAACATAGAAACTCAAACAACCAGCCAAGTCCAAAATATGTAACACCAGAGACCGTTGGCTGCGACAGATCGCAATGCAACTGGTTTGCGACGTCAGCGCCTGTCCAGCAACTGGCCCACGCTTGCAAAAAACACGCCAACGGAGACACTTGGCCTTAAAAAGCTAACCACAACAAGAGTAACCAGCGCTCTGTTGGCAAGTGCTTGACTATGTGATACCACGTACCGCGTGTATGCAGTTTATTTCGTGTAGTGAATCTTCACAATATAAGAAAGACCGCTTCAGTCAGGTGTAACCGAAGTCAAATCCGGTCTTAATAATTTTGTTAATTTAGTTTATTTTGAAAAATCGAATTTTTTATTAAATTTGGGGACGTCATTCTTTGGCTCAATCTATAGACGAAGTTGTCTAAAATTGTGAGAGATTTGGATTTTCAAGAACTAAATTCGTATAACTAGCTTTTAAACTGAGGGATATATGTATGTATTAGTTGTGAAAACGGTTTAAATTTGCAACAAAAAAATTTAAAAACTCTAAAAATGATTAAACAGTTTCGCTTATTTATACAAAATATAAAAATTTAAATAATATAAAAATGCTGTAAATAAAAGAATATATTTTAATTATGTTGGTGCTATTATTATCAATATTTATAATTCCGTAAGGCTTCTAGCATTCAATGATTATATTTATGTGTATATAACTTGTCTTCAAACTCTGTACCTTTGTTGACACTACTTTTGTCGAATTTATATATAAATAAATAAAAATAAATACACTTATGTACATTAAATAGAAATATATATTTAACGTGCAGATAAAGGAATAATATAATATGAACTATACTCATATATTTGTTAGAACAATAAAAATAACACATAGAAATTCTAAATAAAATTACACGTTAAAATAAATGGACGTATGCCAGTTTTGTTGAAGTTTTTATCATTCCCTCGATTAGTCAATTTCATGGGTACGGGGCATTAAAATTGGTTGGCAGAAAGCGCTGAGAGGTGGCTTGGACTTGGACTTGGTCATTGGCTAGGTGGGCACACGGATTCACGAGTTGTGCGTGGATTAGAGTGACCATTTGGTGTGTTTATAACCAGTTCACCCGCTGCTTTGTGCGTGCACTTCCGTTTTCCGGCCCAGGCAAAGAAACTGGATGAGGCGGCATAAAAATATAAAAATGCGAAGCGCCTTTAAGCGGAGCAACAATCGTGCAACAACCAGCGTAATGTCAACGACAAGTCTAGTCTGGCTGCTGCTCCTGCTTTGTGGCGGCATTGAAGGGCAGCAGGTGGCCTACGCGCGTGACCAGCGTTCGCTCTATGGACCCCCAGCGTTGGGTTGGAACACCATCGGCGGTTTCAATCCCATTGGTCTGGGCCATATGACCAAGGATGAGCTACTGACGCTGCTGGAGGCCTGGCAGGAAGTGGAAGGGGACACAAAGCCACCTGCACCGGAGCCAGCAGAGCCTGCAGCACCACCGCCGCCGCCGCCGCCACCACCACCACCACCACCACCACCAGCACCGCCATCAGCTCCACTGCCCCCACGTCCTGCATCTGCACCTGTTCCCGGAACTCCGGTGACTGTGCGCCTGCCCGCCTTTGTACCAATCCGGCTGGCGGCCATGTTCACGCCACCTCAGGCAGCTGGCGCTGGCGCTGCCGCTGGAGGAGGGGCTGCTAACGCGGACGCTGACGACGGCGCCGCTGATCTCGACATGATGGCGCAGTCTGATGAGAATGCCTCGCCGCGACTCTTTCGCTTCATGCAACTGCCAATGAGCGCCGTTCAGCCGCGGATACTTTCCGCACAGCCGCCAGTGGAGCGCAACACGCTGGAAAGCGTCGATGCCGGCATAGCGTCCCTCGCCAATCTTGTACAGGCCAAGTCGGCCAGTGCCAGTGTCAGACCCAAGCCGAGTCCAATTACGACAGCGCGTCAAGTGCCGAATATTCGACCCAGGTGAGAAAAATTGTTTGCCACCAATCTAGTCAATCTAGTCGCTAATCTATAATCCCTATGCGGCTTCTTAGATTTGCGCTGCCACCCTTCCTGGCCAATGCACCTGGCCGACTGGAACTGGTGCCCTCATCCCAAATAATTGGCGACTGGCGCGAGTGAACCAAAGTCCATTAGACCTTATATATACCTTCTGTTTTTTTTGTATAGTCATATTTTACACACAATAAAATCCGTATTTAACGTATGTTACATTTTAATATTCCGTTTTTAATTATGAATGTCTTTTACTAGGGAATTGAAGATTGACTCTTATCTAAAACATTTCTATTAGGTATGTGTGTTTTCGTTCAGAACAAAAAATATGTTTTCATACACGTCGTACAAAGCTTAAAGCCGTCTTGGTAAAATTTTCGAATGTTACAAATTATGAAATACAGTTTTCACAATTAAACGAACCAAGTAAGACTGTCCAATAAAGTGTATTTCTCTAAAAAAGTTGTGATCGTCTAACCTTGTGACCGTTAAGCTATTTGGTATAAATTACGCATGTTGCTCAATAAATACAATGAGAAGAAAAACTGCTTTGGCCGGTAACGGTCTGTCCACTGCTTACAAATGCACTGCTTTCGTGTGCATTGTTTGTGTTTGCACTGCATGCACTTCCACTGCTTGCGCTTGCTGCAAATTAATTTCCAGAATTAGATTTCTTTAATAACTTTAGTGTAAGTAATAAATTATATTGAAAAAGACTTTTTCAAATTATTGAATATTGCCGTCTATGGGAAAACTATGGGAAACGTAAGAACGTAAAAATAGTTACGTCATGGGAAACGGTGAGCTGCAATCGGTTGGGGACACGAGCGCTGATTGCAAAGGCTAGTTTCCATAGCTCAGCACAATTTTCAGAAAATATGTATGCCAAACAAATGTACAGTTTTAGAGTTATCAAAGTGACAGTGTCATTAAATTATATGGATACTGACTCATTTATAACTCCATAAGGATAAATGCTCCTTTCATACACTGAATCTACATCAGTAGTTCTCGAACTCACAAAACCTTCAAACCACTACAAACCAATTGTCAAAACATTTAAAATCATTATTTAAAAATGGCTTTTAATTATGTGATTGTCGACCAGAAGATGGGTGAGCCCACCACCACCCCCAACTATTTCGACAACGTTGTCTATTTAGTCAACGGACCCAACGCCAACTCTAACGGACCCACCGCCAACAACAATGGACCCACCGCTACCATCAACGGACCCACCCCCAACTCCAGCGGACCCACCCACTACGCTCACTCCACCACTCCCACCCCCGGCTTCTATTATGGAAACAACGCCTACTACGCCAGCGGACCTTCCACCCACAACCAGCCTACCCCCTACGCTGCAATGGATTTTCAGCGCTCCTATATATTGCAGAGCGTACTACATTTAAATTTTCAAAACAAATTGGAGCGCACATTTCCTCTCGAATGCCCATAAAAGCCGGGCTTACACACCTGTGAGCGACCGGGCCAAGTTGGTTTCGAGCGGTTTCAAGAACCGCATATGTACATATGCACTCGAAAATACAAGGGAAGAACTTCTTGTACCTGAGGAATTTATGTGTGACGCAGCACAGGAGCTAATCCCACTGATGAAGGACATAATACATCTACATACCTCAGCAAATGCAAATTTTGAGCTATTTGAAGAGTATGTAAGATATGTGGATGAAGAAATTATCTCATCGATAAAGTCCCATCAGACTGAGATGGGAATAATAACGCAGGCAACGAGCATTAAGGACGTTTTTGTGGACCATTGCGCTCGGCTAAATACAAAAATTGATGAATTCCAAGAGGAAAGTGGCTGTAGTCTAGTGAAAATTATTCGTATGGAGACGAACATTAACAAATACACACCGATGAAGGTGTCCAGCTGGGTAGACATGCCCAAAACAATGACGAGTATTGTTTTAAGTTGGCGGTGATTTCGGCGCTGAAGGCACCACAAGGCAACCCAAATAGAACCAGCAGCTACAATATTGAAAGTATTGATACGCATATTATTAAAATAAGCGATAATTGCACGCTTAATTTTGATAATATGCCGTTTCCTCTCGCTCTCAAACAGATCAAAGTGTTTGAGAGCCAAAACCCGAGCATAAGCCTTAATATAATCGGTTTTGATAAGGAAACTGGATGTGTGATTGGCCCACTCTATTTAACGGAGGAGGAGAGGGAAACACACATCAGCCTTATGTTGTTGGAGATGGAAGGTCGGGCTCATTTTATTTGGATTAGGAACTTGTCAAGGTATG